>APFE031144115.1:0-20995 GCA_000404065.3 Pinus taeda
ACACACAATGACCCTCAAGGAAATAGCTCCAATGTTGGGACATTGTCTCAAATTTTGTTAAAATATTGTAAGTCTCCACATTTTGAGAAGTGAAACGTGAGTAGCATAGGTCAAATAGGAGTGAATGGGTTTTAGGAAGGTCAAAACCCCTTATATTTTGGTATTGTTTTGAGATTCGGCCATAGTTTGTGGACCATGGTATTGTAATAGTGAAGGATATATAAAATGATGTCTTAGAAAGTCTAAGGAAATCGATCACTTGTTATGGTATGATTTTGGGTCTGTAATTGTATATCTTTCTGTGTTTCTGGGCAAAGGGAAGGATCCTGCAATTGAGTGCGCAGACCCCTGCATCTATGTGTCTAGCAAGGTTGTATAAGAAGATATGAAGTAATAGAAAAGATATTTGAAGCCAATCTGTGTCTATTTTTATGTGCCGTGCATTTTTTATCTTTACGTGCAAATCAATGATAATTGTCTGTAATTTATCTTAATTACTCCATGTAGATATGGATCAACTGTTAGATATTGTTTTATGCATGATTGTATATTTACACGATGCTTATAACTTTCTTTAACTGGAAATCATCTAATTCTCATGAATAAGGGTTCATGAAGGTCAGTTCTAAACTAAAACTACAGAAAGTGCCTTAAACCACATCACATAGCCTTCTGGATGTAGAAGCCTAGTTCTAACATCCCCAAATACTACCTAGGGTGAGACTACAGCCTGCACTATGCAGGTTGTTGTTGAAAGGGCCAGTAGTGTAGGGTTTTTATGGTTAGTGTAACTAACACTAAACCTAGTTCCAATCCCCCTCAAGCCAACAAATGGTTTGGTTGCTAGGACTGGGATCTATCTAAGGGATGTGTGTTGTCGCATAAGTGGATACTAACTAAGAAGGAAGTCGAAAAGTGGATAGATGGAAAGATGCATGAGTTTGCAGGTTAGGTGAATAGGAATCCACATTTGTCAAAAGAAAGGTGATTACAAAGGTATCTTTACACAAAAGTGCACAAAGTTTTATTTTCATTGTTCCCATACAAGTTGTACAAGTGGCTATCCAAATTAGCGGATAGTGAACCTACTCATAACCACGACGATCCTATTGTGTGGACTCTAGAACTTCTCAAACGTATTGAAAGATCTCATTATATTTTTGTGAGGGTTTTTATTATTGGATTGATAGTATATTGGGCAGTTTCATCACCGAATTTGAAATAGATACATATGTGTCTTCTAGTTAAGCTGAACAATGATTGTTCAAGGGTCTGAGAGGTAAGTACCTGAAATCGCTAAGAACTTGGATTAAAATGCTTTTGTGCGAAAATGAGGTTATACCTTTACCTTAATGTTTAAAAGGGGTCAAATTGGATCTACGTGAAGTGGAAAGTAATTTAGAGTAGATCAAGACAAATTTGTCGAAAGTGAATGCAATCCCTTATTGGGAGAGTCTGAAAGTGACAAAGAGTGAAGTAGCCCTACAGTGCCTAGAAGTGCGGTGCAGACTATAGATCAGGGTACTTCTAGAATTTAACATCCAACCACTCCACCTCCACCTTCGCCTCCACCTCATACACTTACACCTCCACCTCGACCTCCACTATTCAGTATGCCAAATACAATAAAAATGTTTGTATTCAGGGGTCAGGGATCAAAGGATTCCAAATAGGTTTGGTTCATCACAGAAGATGTGTGGAAAGCACAATAGATAAATGATTATGATATAAAGAAAGTGCATCTGGTTACAACACTACATGAGAGGGCGCTCCCCTGGTATATCAGATAAAACACAACTCACCCGACTAGCTCAAGCTAATACAAAGGATGCGCTGAACACATAATTTATGAAGCCGAATTCAAAAGCTCTGTGTGTGACTGAGATCAAGGAGATTAGGAAAAAGGTTAATGAATATGCGTGTGATATAGATCAGTGACTGAAGTATTTACTAAGTTAGGCTAACTTTCACATATTCGATGAACAACATAGGGATTGGTACATAGTTTCGCTATTAACTCACTTAAGATTACCGTTATCCTAGTAGAAGATTGGGTCCTATGCCAAAGAATTAGAAATCGTGATGAAGCTAGAATATTTTCCAGTCCAGGATACGAATGTAGGAGTTCAGTAGATCTAGGCAGAGCTAGCAAGCCTACATATGGAGTTGTAGGAACTGAAGAAGGGAAATAAAGTTAAGACAAAGACACACTCCAACGTTTGCTACACAAAATTCAAGGCTGAAGCCCATCATAAGGTTTAATTCCATGTATTCCATGATTATATAGCTACGGGATGTCCTAACCCACTAAAACCAGATTCTTCCATTAGATCAGGCACTAGTGCAAGTACCTAGTGTAGTATTTGCCAAGTTTCACGACAACATTCAACCGATAATTTTTCCTTATTACAGAAGCTTATATAGTCTCCAAAGTAACTTTTTTGTAACTTTTGTAAATCAATTGGTCATGATGAGAGGAATTATTGAAGCTATGAACTAATGATGGACAAAACTCTATTGTATAGGATGCAGGTTGAAAACCACGTGTAGAATGACCAAGGCTCACCTACAGCTCGAGGAGGATTTGAAGGATGGGGAAGAGGACAAGGAGGAGGAGATGGAAGAGGTCAAGGCTAGATAATTTGTTACAACTACGGAGAACCAGGACACTTTGCGTGCGACTGTCAAAATCCAATGCACCCCTCATGCCAGTACTTCCGTCAATTTGATCATGTTATAGAGGATTTCTCGATCCTAAAAGCGAAGATGCAAGAGAACAAGACCCATAAACCAATGCAAAATATCCAAATGATGAGATCTGAGCCACACGAAGATGATCCCAGTGTTAACATAGTCACGTGAAGCAATGTAGCCACTGGTGAAGACAAGGTTGAATGAAAACAACCAGAATTGGAGTTATGTTTCCGAAAAGCTGACAAGAAGAATGTTGGGTTTGATTTACATAAGGAAAAATAGACATTCATGGAGGTAACAAAGAATTTTCTGAGTCAAGGTGCTTCAACATATCAGAAGCCAATGCTAATAGCCTCGCGAAAGGAGAAGCCTAAAGATTCTACTCCAGCCCAAGAGTTAGATCCTACAATGTTGAAATCATTTCTGCAAACATATATGAAGTTACTATGGGATCATAAGGCACTAAGGGGACTGCAAGAGTTGATGAATAATTGCGCTAGCAAGGATAAGCCGTCCCTAGAACAACACACAGTCAATAAGGTAAACCAAAGAAAGAAAAGAACCAGTAGGGAGACGTGACTGGCTACGTAGATCGGTGATTTTAAAATGGATCAAGTAATCCTAGACTTGGGCTTCGATGCTAATGTACTGCCAAAGCATACTTGGGAATGTATGGGAAATCCTAAGTTGCAATGGTCATAGATTTAGTTGCACATGACGAATTAGTATAGGATAATTCTAATGGGGCATCTGCATGGAGTAATCGTAGATATTGAAGGTGTAAGAGCAGTGGCTGATTTCGAACTTATTGAGATCATTGATGATAGTAATCCATACCCAACATTGCTCAAGGTTGATTGGGATATTAACATGAATGCAATCATTAACTTAAAGAAGTGAAGCATAGTATTTGAGAAGAAACAAATTTGAGTAATTTTCCCATTGGATCCAGCTGAAGGTTCACGATACACAAAACTGAATCGTCACTATTATGAAGATGATGACATTGAGCCCATTTATATGTCAACTCATAGAATGAAGATTGGATCAATCCTACTACGGATGGAAGGATCAACTGGGAGAAGGACAACTCCTTTTAGTCAGACGCTGATGAAGAGTTAGAAAACTGACAGAATTGGTTGCATGAGGTCTCAATGCTACGATGTAATCGACTTACAAAATCGACATGATGTGTATCTAATGAGGTATGTAAGTTACCCTATTATGATGGTTTGGGTGATGTCAATATATTTCTTGAACATTTTGAATGGGATGTACCAGAGGAACATCGGTTCTAGGCCTTAGATTTAGCATTGAGAGTTATGCATGCAAGATGCTAGGGTATGCACAAGGATAATTTTGCTGATTAGAAGGAATATTGTCGAGTCATGTGATTAAGATTTGGCTATGCGAACACCCGACTTGGTGAAAAATACACAATAAAGGATGATTCGCATGAACATCAGGCGTGGTGGACTAAGGCGTAGGGGGAAATACCTCAACTTGAGTGGCTACACATCATTGTTTATACCCTGGATGTTATCCCAAAAAACTGGTATTTAGAAACAGAGTTACGACACAGGACTGCTAACTGGGACAAGATTAAATAAAGTTTATTGCTCATGTTTAGTTTTGAAGATGGCTTCACATGCATTGATGAAGCACTTCAGGATATTAAAGTAGAAATATTTCGCACACCCATTGAACCTATTACATGGGTACAACCTAACTAGAGTACACAGATAAAGAATTCTTTAGAATGTTACAACGTTACAATGGAAGAATCTGATGAGGATCCAAGGAATATTAATATGCCTGAATCAAAAGGACAATGCAAAGTTGAGGTACCTAGTGCAGAGATCCTTGATATTTTGCAACCGGTGCACACAAAGAAGGTGAACATTGGCTCAAAGGCAGAACCAAATTTCGCAAACATTGGTGACTATTGGGATGAAGACTATAGTGGATGAGGTAGCTGAATTTCTACATGAATATTAGGATTTATTTCCAACCAAGTTTTCAGACTTAAAGGGGATAGTAGCAGATTTGAGGGTAACGAATATCAATTTAAAACTCGGTGTGAAGCCAATTAAGCAATGCCCATATAGGTTGAACCCCAAATACAAGGAAATGGTACAAGAAGAACTCAATAAAATGCTTGCAGTTGGAATAATTAAGCCTGTTGAGGAATCCGAGTGGGTAAATCCCATGGTGGTCCAAGAGAAGAAAACAAAGGGCGATATTAGGATTTTTGTAGATCTATGGAAGCTAAACAATGCATGAATCCATGATCCATTCCCTACACCATTTACAGATGAAGTTCTCGAAAATTTTGGTGAATAGGAAACTTACTCATTTATGAATGGATTCTCAGGATACCACCAAATTAAGATCGTGCTAGACGATTGAAGCAAGACTACATTCATTATAGAATGGGGGTCGTTATAGTATACATTTATGCCCTTCAGACTCAAAAATGATTCTATAATTTTCTCTAGGGTGGTTTTCATGGCGTTCAAAGAGTTCATTCATAAATTTTTGGAAGTCTACTTCGAGATTGGACAGTGTTCGGCCTGGTCAAGAAGCATGTTTCTAGTATGCGCCTCATGTTGGATACTTGTAGGAAGTACCAGATCTCTCTTAACTTGAAGAAATTATTTTCATGTGTACCTTATGGAATACTGTTAGGCCACATCGTCTGTAAGTAGGGATTGATGGTAGACCCTGCTAAGATTGTTGTCATTATCAATTAGGAGCCCCCTAGGAAAGTAAAGCAGTTATGTGCGATAATGGGTCATACTGGGTACTATAGAAATTTTATTAGGGCCAATGCATAGATCACTACGTCCATGGAGAAATTGTTAAAGAATGATGTTAAGTTTTGTTGGGATGACGAATGCTAGAAAATCTTCGACAATCTGAAGGAGAAGATGGCTATGGCACCAATCCTAGTATTCCTCAATTGGAAGAAGGAATTTCATGTGCATGAGGATGCATCTTTCATAGCGTTGGGAGTCATATTAACACAGCTAGTGGTAGGAGATATCGATAACCCGATTTCCTTCACTAGTCGGAAACTATATAAGGCTAAAAGGAACTACTCAGCCACATAGTGTGAAGGTTTAGCCATGGTTTATGCACTCCAGAAGTTTAGGCATTATCTACTAGGTGCATATTTTAAGATGTACACATACCATTCTGCTTTGAAGTACCTGTTCAATAAGCCTGTGTTGGGGTGAGGGGGGCGGGGGGAATATGTAGGTGGTTGCTTCTTTTTCAAGAATATGATTTTCAAGTCATAGTGAAGCTTGGGAAATTGAATGTTGGAACGCATCAGTTATCACGGGTTGAAAATAGTGAAGAGCCTACAAATATTGAGGAAGGATTGCCTGATGTGCAACTCTGTACTATCAGGGTCGGGGATGAGCATTTTGTAGACATCATTCAGTTTTTGTCTATTAGCATAGCTCTTGAAGGTTATATGTCACAACAAAAGAAGGAACTAGATGTCAGTGATGCCTAGTTTTCTATGATTGTAGGACAACTATATAAGATGGGGTGGAATGAAGTCCTATGCCGATATGTACCTGAATATGAAAGGCACAATATTCTAGTAGAAGCACATGGTGGCATCGCTGGAGGACACTATGCAGGTAAGGCTACTGCACAAAAAATCCTATGTGAGAGACTATGGTGGCCAATAGTACATAGAGATTCCAAGGAATACTTTAGTGTGTGTGATGTGTGTCAAAGGACTAGGACACTGTCGCAAAGGGATGAACTTCCCTTAAATCTACCGGTCACATTACAAGCATTTGATAAGTGGGTGACTGGCTTTGTTGGACCTATTCAGCCACCAATGAAAAAGACAGGGGCACCTTATATTATCACTGCAACATAATACTTAGCCAAATGGGCTGAGGCACAACCTATGAAGGATTTTAGTATGGACACTACTGCAAAGTTCATATTTGAGCTTATTTTGTCAAGGTTTGGATGCCCAAAAAATTTGATGAGTGATAGAGGGACTTCTTGAATGAGACAATTGCAACTTTAACATAGAAATCTTAGATGTATCATCAGAAGAGTATGCCATATCATCCCCAGGCGAATGGCACTGTTGAAGCTTTCAAAAAGGTCTTGGAGAATTCCCTCACAAAGGTATGCAATGTTAATAGGAATGATGGATGTGTGCGTACCAACAGTTCTATGGTCCTATAGGATTACTTGTAAGAAATTGACCAAAAAAACACATTTTTGATTGGTTTATAGATAAGAAGCAGTAATGTTGATGGAGTACATAGTGCCAAGCTTAAGAATCACAGCAGCGACCGAGATGGAAGAACGTGACATCATGGAGGAACGCCTTGCGCAATTTCTAGCATTGGAGGAAGACCACTTTTTGGTTAGCTTTCATTGGCAGGTACAAAAATATAGAGAAAAGGCATGGCACGATCAAAACATCAGGCAAGGCACCTTCAAAAATGGTGATTTGGTGCTAATGTATGACAACAATTTTACCAAGTTTATGGGGAAGTTTCAAATGCACTCAGTGGGACCATATATAATTAAGGACATTTCGGATGGTGGCACAGTTCAGCTCGTGAAGCTGAATGGGGAAATATTTCTGGGTATGATTAATGGGATCATACTGAAGGCTTATAGACACGATCCTGCCTCTGCGTAATGACTACATGGACGCAGGAAAGTCTTAGCGCTTCTTGCAGTTGAAAGTAAGTGCAGGACCGTAAACTACACTGCCAAGGAAAAATTTTGTTGAAGAAGGAAGGTTGCGTGATGTATTGGAGGAGCATGCAAATTGAAGCTGCGATGAGGTAGTTGTGCCACAAGGAGGATTGCCACATAGCCTACCCAGAAAAGGACTGTTGGAACAACTACAATTGATTTGATGGCTAGTTTTCAGTTAAAAGGAGCGGGGGAAGTGCATTTAAGGAGAAAATCTAAGATGATTTGCCGCCAAAATTACATTTATGAGCAAGATTTACGAGGGGAACAAACAATTTGAATTCAAAATCGAGTTATAAATACTGTAGCACACTCCACA
This sequence comes from Pinus taeda, assembly GCA_000404065.3. Classification (NCBI taxonomy): domain Eukaryota; kingdom Viridiplantae; phylum Streptophyta; class Pinopsida; order Pinales; family Pinaceae; genus Pinus; species Pinus taeda. The sequence continues at coordinate 7,760 of APFE031144115.1, forward strand.
TTTGGCCACTTTGTTTCTTGAGAATTTGTTATGTGTTGTTGTGGCTCAAGATCCGAGTGAATTGTTGTATCTCTAGTTTTGTGAGTTGGGTAGAAGTTGAGAAAGAGTTTTTGAAGAGAGGAGTAGGAAATATCATGACTCCAACACTGCCAATCCTTACTACAACACTTAGATAACTGAGGCCAAAACCTACTTCCTTCATAGCAATAGAGAAAAAGCAGAAAAAGCCATAGCATGCCCCAGTTCGACAATTGCCACGCAAAATCACAATTGAGCACAGATAGAAGGGCCGTATGGATAAGAAAAAGTAGGTTATGGAACACTAGGACCTAGATGAAGAAGAGGTGACCATGGGGATTTAAAATATCAGTGAGGAGGGTGCGGAGCCAATTTCTTGATTGTCGCCATATATACCCCCAACGAAATAAACTGCCAAGATAACTAAGGATCATGACTCGTTGAAATTCAAGGTATTCACGCCTTTGTTGCTTGAGGAAATACCTATTAAGGGCGACTTGTTGGCCTGTGTACCATTTCTGAAGATGGAGGATTGGGATTTGGGTGATCATGACAAATTTCCACAAATAGAACCTAGTAAATAACTCAAATCAGTCTACTATGAGGCGACAAGCATCACAGGGCTTGAACCAATGAAGTGGGTCAACGGTATTGACCACGTGGGGTTTCTCAACATGTTATACATCCCCCATTTTAGCTACAACATTATCAATAACTTCTGTGTGCACCAGTTATTGGTGTTGGTTCATGATGGGTGCCTCCAGTTGGGAGGGCCCATATAAATTGATGATATGCTGGTCCACATAATCAGGGCACGGACCCCACAGATGCTTTTGTGGGGAAGTTAGACGAGAAAAATATTTCAGATCATATGAAGAGCGACTTTGGGTTGGTGAAGAAGTCACGAGGATACGCCATTAGCTCTATTCGAATGAAGTTGCGTAATTTGTTGCATAGATCTTGGGAGGAAAAATAATGTGGAAGTGTCATGCCGACAAAGTACCGGCACCAGTGGTATCCTTAGCTGTGTAGTGTAGCCAAGGGGTCCAATTCAATTGGGCCAAGTATCTTTGCCACGAATTCTTGGATCATTGTCACGAAGCTTTGGAGGAAGGGAAAGTGCTCCACTACGCATGGCTATTATTATTGATCACGCTGATAGATTGGAGGATTCTAGAGGATTCCTAGTTCCAAACAATGGATTTGGACTTGTGCAAGGCTACAAAATTCACCTTGTTGTGGGAAACAAAGGATCCTGATCTCGTCATTGAAAACAAGATGTTCTAGGTACTGTTTGAATCAGAATGGCGTATGGTGATTAACTAGAAACAATGGTTGTCACCCACTCTGTTCAAAGAATATCAGTACATTTCATATTTTAAGGCTGATTTCCATCATGTGAGGCATGATATGATGAAGAAATGGACGACATTGCTATTTTTGTCACCGAAGATGATATCACACAATTAGTCATTAAGTGGTTGACTGACTGGCTTCTTCCCATAGATGTGGTTGAAGCTATCATGGGGACTAATGCTGAAGGCGCAATAGACACGAGTAAACTAGCTTAGAAGGAAAAGTAGAAGGTGACCATCGATCTAGAGAAAAATTCCATGCAGGAACCAGAGGGCAAGCACGACAAAGAGTTGCATAGTGAAGAACTAGATTAGGGTACCGAAGACCCCGTTGTCAACCCAGAGAACATTGGTTCTCTTTTTATTCTTAAAAGGTGACAAAAGTTAGGTGTAGGAGGCACACACAAGAAGCATAAGTCTGATAAGACTGTTGGTGTGAAGGCCATGGTCCTCACGGATGGGGACCTTGAAGAGATTGGAGACGCTATTCAGACTACAATGGAAGAAATTTGGGGCCATATTGAAGATCAGTCCTAGTCCATTTAATCAAAGGTTGAAGTGAGTCTCACAAAGTTGCAAGTTTAGGCGAGGCAGATTCAAGTGAGTGTGGATCAAGTGAGTCAGTCTCAAGTGGGTACGAAGCCAATGACATCGGGTAGTGTGCAATCGATCCTCACGTCAGAGCTCCACATTGTACCATTCCTTGATGGATCCTGATATTTGAATGAGGTCGTGGAACGGGAGAGTGCCCAACTGCCCAAAGATGTAAGTAGTAACCTTGCGGCACTCCCCCTATGCAAATTACATGAGTTACACCAAGGTGTAGCAGATGAGATTAAGGTGCAAGAGAAATGAGCTCTCATGGTGATCAAGGATGCACAGATCACTGGTCAAGAGATGTGCGATGAAAAGCATAGAGCTCTCGAAGACCATGATGAGGTAGCTACAAGATGAGTGTAGTTGGAGCAGGCCATTTCTAGAGTATGCAGTGAGCTCCCTGAGCTCCAGATTCAGTCGAAGGCCACTTCTGAAGATAAGGTGCAGAAGCTGGCATATGCATTCAGAGAACAAAAGGTGCAGGTGGATATAATTCATTTTGATTTGTAGCTCCAAATTATTGAGCTTCAATTGAAGTTGTAACCCACCACACCACCAGAGATCAGAGAGAAGTGCGAGGATGCCTTCAGAACTGACTAGGCGATGATCGATGTTGCAATAAAGGAGTGTAGACAGTTTTTCGGCGAAGCTCTATAACTGTGGGCTTCACTACAGGAGGACCCACAGGTGAAGAAGATCAAAGTTGCCATTTGGGATAAGAGCTGCAGTACGATGAGATAAAGGAAACAACGTGCACCATAGCCCTTGTGCAATGATTCACCTGATTTAAAGAGGGGACGTCCCTGCAAGGATAGGTCGAGGAGCTACAGAAGAAGATGTAGATCATCACTACACGAATGCAACCATGGGAGGAAGAAGCAATGCAACTCTCACAGACCGTCGAGGGAAGGCTTAAGAGTATGCAACAGAAGCACCAAACCATAGACTTAGCTACAGATGGGCCAACTACAAAAGCATTGGTTGAATAAGTGTGACAGGAAGTTGTTCAATGCACGTAGGTGCTTCAACTAATGAAGTCTTCGTTCAACAACTTGAAAGTAAAGATCCAAAGTGTACCAGCAGAGTGACTTGAGGATGAGTGACATAATTTTATTGGGAGCATGTTGGGATGGGGTTCTTTGGGTCAAATTTTGTTAAAATATAGTAAGTCTTTGCATTTTGAGGAGTGGAGCACAAGTCGCACAGGTCAAATAAGAGTCAAGGGGTTTTAGGAAGGTCAAAACCTTTTATATTTTGGTATTGTTTTGAGATCTGCCCATAGTTTGTGGACTATGGTATTGTAATAGTGAAGGATATATAAAGTGATGTCTTAGCAAGTCTAAGGCAATCGATCATTTGTTTTGGTATGATTTTGGGTCTGTAATTGTAGATCTTTCTGTGTTTTTGGGCAAAGGGGAAGGCTCTTGTAGCTAAGTGCAGAGACCTTGGTCAATCTGCAACTGATGGTACGGGCCTGGAAAGGTTACAAAAGAAGATCTAAACTAATAGAAAAGATATTTGAAGTCAATCTGTGTCTATTTTTATTCACTGTGTATTTTTTCTCTTTACATGCAAGTGAATGATAATTTTCTGTATTTTATCTTAATTACTCTATAAAGATCTAGATCAACTATTAGATATTGTTTTATTCATGTTTAGATAGTTACGCAAAGATTTTAAGTTTTTTTAACTGGAAATCATCTAATTCTCATGAATAAGGGTTTGCAAAGGTCACATCTGAACTAAAATGACATCATATAGCCTTTTGGATGTAGAAGCTTGGTTCTAGCATCAGCCAATACTTCCTCTGATGAGACTGTAGCCTGCACTACATGAGTTTTTTCAGAAAAGGAGGGTAGTGTAGGGTTTTATTGCTTAGTGCAACTAACTCTGAACCTCGGTACAAGCCCCCTCAAGCCAACAAAAAATGACTACAAAAATAAAAAAATTCACATGAAATCACAAATTTTCATACATAAGCTTCTCAAATAGCACCAACGCCAATATAAGTGATGAACTATTGTCGCCCATCTGAATGTCTCAGTTCACACCTAGTGGCTCCAAGAACATGATTATGACAGACTCCCACCCCTACAATATGCCCTCTGTATGCAAGTCTCACATGTTGACCCAAGAGCTCGATTCACACGCTGATACAGACATGGACTCCGAGAACATGACTATGACACACTCCCACCCCTACAGGTGTGGACTCCAAGAACATGACTATGACAGACTCCTACCCCTACAATATGCCCTCTGTATGCAAGTCTCACATGTTGATCCAAGTGCTGGATTCACATGCCAATACACTACACACAATACACGAAACAAATTAAGTTCTATCGGATCAACCACAACTTCACAATGATTCATGAGCCGAGGTCTTCATGACCAAAACAAGAAGAAGGATATAGGATTAATAGGGGAATTGGAATTAATTCCTTCCCATAAAGAAAACAGATAAACTCCTCTTTATAGATAACTAGCCGTGTTATTCCCAACAAAGGTCACAATGAAACTCAACTCTTAAACCACACACACCAAACAAAGGTCTCACGAGACTCTGCCTCCTTTACGGCCAGAGATATTTTTTCCCAAAACCATAATAAAGAAATTAGTCTCATGACTGCAACCCTATGAGGAGGAGAAATTTCAACCCAGTGTGGCAGCTCGCACCATAGATGCTGCCTCATTACATAATTTAATTGCAGATTCCCAGAATATTCTGGGATCTGACGGACATGGGAATTTGACCACGCCCATGTCTGTCAGATCCCAGGAATCTGCAATTGACTTAAGCTCACCACATTACATAGGTCTCCTCAATAATAATACTTTCTCACGACACCACTGCACCAGGTAGTTTAAAACTTTAATTGTCATACAACACTTTCGCTACACTCCCAACTTTGGTCAACCAACGCTCTACTGAACTATGCTCCTCACTGTAGTAGCCTTTCTAGCTTACACAACTGAGCCCACAGGCCTGTGGCTCTCCTTTCATTCCTCTAAATCCTGTAACAACCATAAAAATGCAGCACTTCACACCAAACCCACTTGCTTTTAGTTTGTTACATTATCAACATGGGGTTGAAATTGGGAGCTTACCCAAAAATTCAATGCACCTCAACAATCTCCATGCTCATCAAAATAACGATCAGATCAACTCTCCTGACAAAATGATCAACTCTCCAGGTCACCTAGGATTCAAAACAGTAGTGACGACGCTCACCTTTAATATTGGACACAACTCCATAGCTCCAACAAACGTGTGTTGGAACTACTACACACCTACATGCGGACTCTTAGTTAGAGCATGGGACTACATGCAAGATTCATTTTTCATAATTTACTCCTTGATTTTCTCCTTCTTTAACTCTGCAACTGGTTAGTTCTTTTGCATGATTTACTCCCTGATTTGCTCCTTCTTTCACTCCGCAACTGGCTAGTTATCTTCGGAACTTGTTGTAGGTGTTGAGTCTTCTCATTGATCACCACTATGGTGCATTACATTGGGATCTTCACCCAGTAATGCTATATCATGAGCATTGTAACCTATTTTCTAATGAATCATTCTTTTCTTCTTTTGTTTTCTTTTAGTGTTTTTGCTCTGCAAGATGTGTGTTCAACCTTTACTAGCTAGATTCATCTGTGAAGGTTTTCTAACACATTTACATGGTATTAGAGCCCACAGGTTGCTAGATAAAGGTGCACCAGTACTTTATTTTGCAGGTATTATAGCTTGGAGATCGAAGATCGACAGAAAAATGGAGTTTCCCAAAGCATCGATCCTAACACCGTACAACTATCATGAATGGAAGGACCAAATGGCTCGATACCTTCGTCATAAAGGGTTGTTATAGGATTGCCTTGGCTACAGAAGTGGAGCCCACTTCAGCCATAGAGAAATCCAAGTACCTCAACCATATGGATGAGGCCCACGGATCCATATGCATGTGCATCTCTCCAGAGTTGCAGTTTCATCTATCTGCCTGCAATACTCCCAATGAGATTTGGAAAAAGGTTGAAGATCTCTATGGGAAACAGGATGAGATGAAAGGGCATCTGCTCGAAGTGGAGTTGCTGTCATTAGATCCATGGAACTATGACAAAATTCAAGACTTCTTCACCAAATATAATGATCTATTGCTGCAACTCAAGGGTTGTGGAATTGACAAATCCAAGGAGGAGAGTCACCAATTTCTCTCTATTATGTGAAAGCTTGGACCGAAATACTGTATCTTTTTGTCTACATTTCATTCGGTAAGGCTTGCAACAGGTAAATCCTACACTATGCCTTCTCTCAAAGAATTTATGGAGTCCCTTATTTTTGAGCAAGGTAAACTCATTGGCATGGGGAAAATCAAACCTCCAAAAGTGCATGCACTTGCTGTGCATGATGCCAGCCACAATAAAAATCATAGATCTAATTCAAATCAGAAAAATCAGCAGCAAAAAGACAAGAGAAAATCGCATTCCCATCCAAAGAAGGAAGGGTACACCAAGCCCTTCAATGAATCCTCCAGCTTGAGAAATGAGAAAGGGAAGAAAGGAAATAGATGCACCTACTGTCAAAGAGGATTCCATCCAGAATCCTCTTGCATGAAGAAACAAATTGACCAAATGGTAGAAATATTTCAGAAGCACAACCTTGGGGACCACATCCCTCAGAGCACCAAGAAGAAAACTGAGGATCCGCCACATGGGAAAGGTAACAATTTTCATGCTTTAGTTGCAATTAATTCTTCTCCTGATGCATGGATTATAGATTATGGTGAATCACATCATATGGCTATTGCAAAGGAAGTCTATTCCTCTTTGGATGCATGAAAAGGACCTCCCATCCTCATGGGAGATGACTCACCTATTGAGGTCACCAGAGAAGGTAGAGTGGAACTTTTACATGGAAGCTTTGAAGATGTGCTTCATGTTCCAAAAATTTCGGTAAACCTACTTTCAGTTTATCAGATCACTCATTCTAGCACTGGAAAGAGAGTGGAATTCACTCCAGATGCAGTGAACATATATGACTTACATAGCAGCTCCAAAAGTGCAACCGGTGAGGTAAACAATGGAGCCACACTGTATACATTTTCTAAATTTATTGAATCTGAATCGTCCTTATTGCTTACACATGCTGATGATAGTAGTAGGCTTTGGCACGAGAGGTTTGGTCACTTAAATTATAGGTATATGCAACAGCTAAGCAAGCATGAGATGGTGGAAGGCTTGCCAAATATCAGTTTCCCCAAAGGAGTTTGTGAAGGCTGTGTCCTTGGCAAACATCCCAGAGAAGAGTTTGACACTGGCAAGACTCACAGAGCATCCTCTCCTCTAGATCTAATCCATATTGATCTCATGGGGCCTTTTCCTCATCCTTCCATCAACAAAGAAAGGTATGTGCTTACATTTATTGATGATTTCTCACGGTATACTTGGGTGTATCTTCTCAGGAACAAATTTGAAGTTTTTGCGCACTTTGAAGATTTCAAAGTACTAGTTGAGACACAGTCAGAGAGAAAGATCAAAGCCCTCCATACAGACAATTGGGGGGAATATGTTAACACAGCACTTTGGAACCTTTGCCTTCAGTCCGGCATACAGTTGCAGTACACAGTTCCATACACTCCACAACAGAACGGAGTTACTGAGAGAAAGAACTAATCTCTCAAAGAGATGGGTTCCTGCATGTTGCATGCTAAGTCACTGCCTCATAAGCTATGGGCCAAAGCACTTAATTGTGATAACTACATCCAGAATAGATCTCCTCACAGGTCTGTCAAGGATCAGACCCCCTTTGAGGCTTGCAGCGGCACTAAACCAGAGGTCACTTACTTCTGTGTTTTCGGCTCCCGAGCATGGGCCAGGATCCCCTATGAAAATAGGAAAGCTCTTGATCCATAGAGCATTGAGTGCATCTTTGTTGGATACCCTGATGGTGTGAAAGGATACCAACTCCTTATTCCCTCTACGGACAAGCTCATCATTGAGCGAAATGTCAAATTTGAGGAAAGTCTCTCGCATGCACCTCAATCGCCGCATGCAGACACCTTTTATCTACCTCATGTTCGAGATGATGACTCAGTACACTCAGATGCAGATACAGAGCATGCAGATGCCGAGGTAGAGCATGCAGATACAGAGACAGAGTCTTCAAATACAAATCTAGTGCATGCAAATGATGATCCACATCCAAGTCCAGATCGGGCTTCCAGCAGTGAAACATATTCCCCTGTCATAAAGCAGAGAACAAGGAGCTTACATAAGATATATGCACGGACCACTCAACTGCTAGAAATGGCCTTGTGGGGGATAATTCTGATCTGCAGAGGACTAGCTTAGAGTTTATTGAGCCTCCTCTTGTCCTCACTACCACTGAACCATCACCATCTTGGCATTGTCATTTGGTTCAGTTTTCTGATCCACAGTCTTATGCTGAGGCTGCTGGGCATCCATATTGGGAGTCCGCCATGGAGGAGGAGAATAACTCCCTCCTCGAGAACCAGACTTGGGACCTGGTCCCCCTTCCCTCAGGAAGGAAACTTTCCCGATGCAAATGGGTCTACAGGACCAAGAGTGCTGTAGATGGGAAAATCACCAGACGGAAAGCAAGGCTAGCAGCCAAAGGCTTCCAACAAGTGCATGGCATTGATTATGACGAGACCTTTGCTCCAGTAGAAAATATGGATTCCATACACTTTACACTCGCCATTGTAGCTACCTAGGGTGGGAAGTACATTAGATGGATGTGAAGAACGCCTTTCTTCACGGAGACCTATCTGAGGAGATCTACATGGAGTAGCCACATGGTTTCATTCAGGATTCATCTTTGGTCTGCAAACTGAAGAAATCTCTCTACGGCCTTAAGTAGGCCCGAGAGCTTGGTATGCGAAGATGGATTCTTTTCTCTTATCACAAAACTTTGAAAGATGTAAGTTTGATCTGAATGTTTACATGCTCAGGACACATGATTCTCTTCTTATCTTAGTTTTGTATGTGGATGATCTCCTAATCACTGGCAGCTCAACTTCAGCCATTGCTACAGTCAAGAGAGCTTTGCATGATAGGTTCTTGATGATGGACATGGGTCCATTACACTTCTTTCTTAGTCTTGAGATCAGCCAGGATGCCACAGGCATCAAACTCTCTCAGGCTAAGTATGCACTGGATCTCCTCGAGAGATTTCGCATGACTAACTGCAAGCCAGCACCGACTCCTTTTATGTCTGGGGTCCGCCTTGAGGATGGAGGTGACACTTCATTAGTTGACAGCACTCTCTACCGACAGCTAGCGGGGAGCTTATTGTACCTCACCCACTCCAGACCAGATCTCTCATATGCAGTAGAGGCAGTTTCCAGATACATGCAGGAGCCGCATGAGCTACACTAGAATGCCGCCAAGCACATCCTCCGATATGTGCAGGGCACCATCACCTTTGGGATTCACTATACAACAAGCACTGCATTGAATCTCCTTGGCTTCACAGATTCTGATGGGGGGGGAGACAACATTGATCGCAAATCCACCTCCGGATATTCACTAAGTCTAGGATCTGGCCCTATCTGTTGGTCGAGAAAGAAGATTGCTCTCTCCTCAGCTGAGGCCGAGTATAGAGGAGTAGTCAACATCACCATTCAAGCTCTGTGGCTACAGCACTCCCTCACTAAGTTGGGCATCTAGTTCCACCAACCCATTGTCATCTGGTGTGACAACTAGAGCACTCTCAAATTTTGCAGGGATCTAGTACAGCGGTAGCAGACAAAGCACATAGAGATCCATATGCACTACATCAAAGACTTAGTACATGATCGGGTCATTGATTTGCAGTTTTGTCCTTCAGCAGAATAGACTGCAGACATCTTCACCAAGATATTCACTGAGCAGAAGTTTCGCTTTCTGCGCGATCGTCTTGGAGTGAAGGACACAGTTGCTTAGCAACTGCTTTTTCTTCCTCTCTTCTTTTGATTACATTGTATTTTGGGGGGGGGGGGGGTTTCCCATTGAGGGTTTTCCCTCTTTCCTCAATTTTAGTACAAGTTGCACTGTATTTTGGGTGACCTTTGGCCTTAGTTGCTAGGGCCCATTTTCTATTTTTCCCCATAGTGGTGTTCATGGGGGTGTTGGAACTACTACACACCTACATGCGGACTCTTAGTTAAAGCATGGGACTACATGCAAGATTCCTTTTGCATGATTTACTCCTTGATTTTCTCCTTCTTTAACTCCACAATTGGTTAGTTCTTCTGCATGATTTACTCCCTGATTTGCTCTTTCTTTCATTCCGCAACTGGCTAGTTATGTCCGGAACTTGTTGTAGGTGTTGAGTCTTCTCATTGATCACCACTATGGTGCATTACCTTGGGATCTTCACCCAGTAATGCTATATCATGAGCATTGTAACCTATTTTCTAATGAATCATTCTTTTCTTCTTTTGATTTTCTTTTAGTGTTTTTGCTATGCAAAGCTGTGTGTTCAACCTTTACTAGCTAGATTCATATCTACAAGTTTTCTAACACATTTACAACGCGACAGTCTCATTAAACAACATCAAATTTCCAACAACCAACCAAAACAAATAGCTTTCGGCTTGGTCGGAGGAATCTAAGTACTAGATCTCACATTGGCACTTTAAGCCCGTGCTTTCATAAATATTTACATCAACGCCCTTCTGGAACTATAATACATGCACTCAGCCCCAATTACCAGTGATCTCACTGGTTTAACAAACATGTTTTACACTAATTTAACAAACAACGCTCCCCAACAGTAGGATCTCAAAACTTGTAACAAATTCTTCCACACTTCACCAGACTGGGCATGCCCAATGATCCAATGATACTACCTTTGCACTTTCCAACAATAATTTCACGTTTAAAATGTGTTTCTATCTCTTTATTTTTTCGACCTTTTGATCAATGCATCGATATCAAATCGAACTTGTTCTCCAAAATTTTCTACAAATAAAACTCACGCACAAAGAGCCTTATTTATCCACATTGAACAAGCTCATAACTCATGCACAGGCTTTACCATGCACACAGGTTCTACCATACTGATATCTCCACAGGCATCACGCTGCTCTACGCTCTCTTGCAAAAACTGACTTTTGCAATCAACACACCAATGCGGCTCCTCAGGCCAATGACTTATGACCCTCAACTCTCACAATCCGAGCTCTGATACCATATCATGAATACTCTGTTGAAAGTATAATTCCAACTGCGCATGGGTGAATAGTGCTGCAGCAGCGAGCGACCTCAGCGATGGGAAATTCGCCGATATCGCATCGGCGAAAAGGCAGTGGGGAGATTTAAAGTTTTTTTTTGTTTGCGATATGCGATCGCCGATATCACATCGGCGTATCGCTATCGGCGTTTCAAATGGTGCATTACCTTTTCATAAGTGAGCAGTCGCCGATAACTCGGACCCGACGATGGTATTAATTCCCTTTGATAGATTATCAGGTCCACAAATACTTCGCAATCGGGGAAACCAAGTGGGCAGCCTTTTTCCATGCGATAAGTTGTGACCCGATATCCTGGACCCGATTGGTATTCAACATTTTGCTTAATATTATTTCAGGTCCGCCAGTGGGTTGTTTCATGTTTTTATGAATTTCAGGCATATATTATAATATATATATTGGAGGTATCGGGCCATGTAGTGATCGGGATTTCACAATCGGGGGAAACCATGGGTGCACATATGTGTGCCATGCAATAAAGCTCGGACCCGATAGACTTCCAAAAGCATATTGTATAATGGTTGAAGTAAAGGCCTGGAAAATAATTTTGACGTGAAGTGAAAGTTTTCCTACCGCTGTTTATCTCAGTAAAACAGTAAATGCAATTTACTGTGGTTGGTAAGTTTTTGATGAATTTTTAATTTTGCCTGAGCGGGAGTATGGGCACCAGTAAAAGCCAGTAAGACCATTTTTAATTTTTACTGTCTTTCTTTTACTGCAATATGGCGATGTAAGTACTTTCTCCAGTAGTCATATATGAATGTATTTTTTTTTTGGTAAATGTATGTAATCAAAAGGAAGGCACGGTGCGTGCTCGCAATGTTCTAAATATGCATTTTTGGAGTTACGCAGCAGTGTATGTAAAAATATATATGTAATTTCTGCACAACAGTGCATTGTAATTTTTTTTTTTTGGTGAATCCCTCTGTGAGAGAGGAAGAAAATAATGTGTAACAGCAATCTTTATTAATGGATAGAAATCCTTGGCGTGCGTAAATACTATGTTCGGTGGTCAGAATTTTTATGTTTCCGCTGTGATTAAAATTCCTATGGAGTGAAAACAGAGCATTGTCTCTGTGTATGAATTTTTATTGTTTTTGGGATTTTACCAAAAAAAATCCCCAACAGTGGTATCAGAGCAGGTTTAGGCTCTTTGAAGACATTCAAAGAAGCTATTGGAAGGATTTTTGTTGCAGCAACTTCTCCAGCAAAGTGAAGACTCAGCAAAAGAATTCAGGTATCTCTCAGATCAGTTTTTGTGTTACTGCTGAAAGAACAGTGAGTATTTTAAATACACAGTCAAGGATTTAGAAGCATAGCTGAGAATGCAAGGAATGGCTAGCACAAGCACTAGTATGGGTATGTTTAACACCCAGCTCCCACAGTTCAATGGGAAGAACTATGATTATTGGGCAATAACCATGACATCCCTGTTTGCCTCTCAAGATTTATGGGAATTAGTTCAAGATGGGTTTGATGAACCGGCAGATGATAATGAATTTAATAGATTAACTCAGGGAGAGAAAGATCTGTTAAAGAGCAATAGGAAGAAGGATGCAAAAGCCCTTGTATTTTTGTATCAAGCAGTGGACCAGAGTGTGTTTCCAAGGATAGCAGCAGCTAAAACATCCAAGGAAGCATGGCAAACCCTCAAGATAGCCTATCAAGGCATGGAGAAAGTGAAGACAACAAAACTACAGTTGCTGAGGAGAGATCTTGAGAATTTGTGCATGAAGGAGTCAGACAACATTGACTCATTCTTCACACATGCAATTGGTCTGATTACACAGATGAGGACACATGGAAAAACCATTGAAGAAAGGAGGATTGTGGAGAAAATATTGAGGGTCTTACCCTCAAAGTTTGATGGTATAGTCACCACCATTGAAGAGACAAAGGATCTCTCAAACTTTTCAGTTGATGAGCTACATGCATCACTGATAACACATGAGCAGAGATTGAGTAGGAATGAAAACTCATCTCTAGAGCAAGCCTTCAAGACTCAGATGTCCTTTGGA
>APFE031144115.1:24306-100325 GCA_000404065.3 Pinus taeda
AGCTCAGCTATTGCATTGTCAAAGAATTCAGTGTTTCATAAGAGAACGAAACACATTGATACAAGGTTTCACTACATCAGAGAATTGGTGAACAATGGAGAAATTGTCCTAGAACATTCCAGGACTCAGGAACAGGTAGCAGACATTTTGACAAAGCCACTGGATCAGAAAAGCTTTGAATTTTTGAGGAAATGTTTGGGTATGATTAAATGCCCAGCAGTTGAAATTAAAGGGGAGTGTTGAAATCGTAATTTCAACTGCGCTCCAGCAATAAGCAGTCCAACGATTCAGCAAATAAGCAGAGCAGCAGCTTGTGACTTCAGTGAGGAGAGCGACTTCAGCGATGACTAAACAGTCGATATTGCATCAGCGAAATGGAAGCTAAAGTTTTGTTATTTGCGATGAGCGATCGCCAATATTACTATCGGCATATCGCTATTGGCGGAAACCAAGTGGGCAGCCTTTTCCATGCGATAAGTTGAGTCCCGATATACTAGACCCGATGGGTATTCAACATTTTGATTAATATTATTTCGAGTCTGCCAGTGGCTCGTTTTATGTTTTTTTTATGCATTTCAGACATATATTATAATATATATAATCGGAGGTATCAGGCCATATTGTGATCGGGATTTCGCAATAGGGGAAACCATGGGTGCACAACTTTTGGCATATGTGTGTGCCATGCGATGAAGTCCGGACCCAATAGAGTTCTAAAACCATATTGTATAATGGTTGAAGTAAAGGCCTGGAAACTAAATTCAACGTGAAATATAAGTTACATTGCCGTAAGTTTTCTTAGTAAACAGTAAATGCTATTTACTATGGTTGGTAAGTTTAAGTGAAGTTTTTAATTTTGCCTGAGCGGGAGTATGGGCACCAGTAAAAGCCAGTAAGACCATTTAATTTTTACTGTCTTTTTTTTACGGAAGTATGGCGATGTAAGTCTCTTCTTCGGTAGTCATATATGTATGTAATTTTTTTTTGGTAAATGTAATGAATTGGAATGGGAGGCACAACAGTGCGGGTGAAAACATTTTTTTTGAATATGTAAAAGGATCCACGCAGCAGTGTGAGAAATATATATATGAAATTTCTGCACAGAAGTATATTGTAATTTCAGTGAATCCCTCTGTGAGAGAGGAAGGACATAATATGTAACAACAATTTTTATTAATAGATAGAAATCCTTGGTGTGTGTAAAAACTCTGTTCGCTGCTCAGAATTTTTATGTTTTCGCTGTGATTAAAAATCCTGTGGTAAAACAGAGCACTGTCTCTGTGTATGAATTTATGTTTGCTTTTGGGATTTTAGCAGATAAATCCCCAACAGATAGGTGAGATTTCCTCATTGGTGAATTAGACACTATTAGCCCATCTGTTGATCCAAGTGGCAGTCATAAGACATGGAACGGTGGACGACAAGTAAGATCTCGTGGTGAATCTTGCTTTCCCGTTTGAAAGTTGCGAATCCTTGATGTTTGTTGAAAATATCCAGGCGTAGACGACTACTTTGTACTGATCATTTTATCCAACCACAACTGTTATGCCATACTCAATACGGTATACCAGGTATTGATGCTGGACATGCTCCATATACAACTTATACTGTGTGACAAAAATACTAACAAAATTTTTATTGAAGCCTGCGATGCCATGAAGCAACTCGGTGTTGGGTGACAAATACACAAACAGAAGCCTGATTCAAGCCAGCGATGGCGTGAAGCAACTCGGAGTTGTTTTGAGACAGGCGTAGGGGCAACATAGTTTACATTCCGTAGCAATAACTCAACAGGTTAGCAGTCTGTAGCAAGTTTTGTAGCAAGCTGAGTGATGTGCCGAGACGACTGGAGTTTTAATAGAGGTAGGGGCCATGCGGGTATGTAAATAAGACTATATTTTGGGGAACGGTGTGACAGAGTACTCTTGGTTGATAAGGCAGGGCTTCCCGTTACAAGCTATGAGCCAACGGGGTGACACTATAGTGGTGGCAGAGACACTGGGACATCAGAGACAATTGAACTCTGGCATAGGGAAAACCTGAAGAAGCCCTTCTGCATATAGACTGGAAGTGAAGGTCTAAGAGATTTGAAGAAGGTCTGGTCTGGTTGGTAATAAAGACTACTCAGTCCCTCCTAAGTATCCTGGCAATTTATGTGGCAGCATGTGTAAATGTGTTAGAAAACCTGCACAGAATAATCTAGCTAGTAAAGGTTGAACACACAAATTTGCAGAGCAAAAACACTAAAAGAAAATTGAAAGAAGAAAAGAATGATGCATTAAAAAATATTTACAATGCTCATGATATAGCATTACTGGGTGAAGATCCCAAGGTAATGCACTATAGTGGTGATCAATGAGAAGACTCAACACCTACAACAAGTTCTGGAGATAACTAGTTAGTTGCGGAGTTAAAGAAGGAGCAAATCAAGGAGTAAATCATGCAAAAGGAATCTTGCATGCAATCCCATGCTCTAACTAAGAGTCTGCATGTAGATGTGTAGTAGTTGCATGTAGTCACATGCTCTAACTAAGAGTCCGCTTGCATGCAATCCAATGCTCTAACTGAGAGTCCGCATGTAGGTGTAGTAGTTCCAACACCCCCCTAACACCACTATGGGGAAAAATAGAAAATAGGCCCTGACAACTAAGGCCAAAGGTCACCCAAAATATAGTGCAACTTGTATTAAAATTAAGGAAAGAGAGAAAACCTCATGGGAAAACCCCCCCCTCAAAATACAATGTAATCAAAAGAAAAGAGGAAGAAAAGACAGTTGCTAAGCAACTGTGTCCTTCACTCCAAAATGATCACGTAGAGAGCGAAACTTCTGCTCAGTGAATGTCTTGGTGAAGATGTCTACAGTCTGTTCGGCTGAGGGACATAACTGCAAATCAATGAACCGATCATGTACTAAGTCTCTAATGTAGTGCATATGGATCTCTATGTGCTTCGTCCGCTGCCGTTGTACTGGATCCCTGCAAAATTTGAGAGTGCTCTGGTTGTCACACCAGATGACAATGGGCTAGCGGAACTGAACGCCCAACTCAGTGAGGAAGTGTTGTAACAACAGAGCCTGAATGGTGATGTTGACTACTCCACTGTACTCGGCCTCAGCTGAAGATAGAGCAATAGCAGCCTGCTTCTTGCTCGACCAACAGATAGGGCCAGATCCTAGATTGAGTGAATATGCGGAGGTGGACTTGCGATCAATGTTGTCTCCCGCCCAATCACAATCTGTGAAGCCAAGGAGATTCAATGCAGTGCCTGCTGCATAGTGAATCCCGAAGGTGATGGTGCCCTGCACATATTGGAGGATGCGCTTGGCAACATTCCAGTGTAGCTCATGCGGCTCCTGCATGTATCTAGAAACTGCCCCTACTTCATATGAGAGATCTGGTCTGGAGTGGGTGAGGTACAATAAGCTCCCCACTAGCTGTCGGTAGAGAGTGCTGTGGAACTAATGGAGTGTCACCTCCATCCTCAAGGCGGACCCTAGACAGAAAAGGAGTCGGTACTGGCTTGCAGTCAGCCATGTGAAATCTCTCGAGGAGATCCCATGCATACTTAGCCTGAGAGAGTTTGATGTCTGTGGCATCCTGACTAATCTCAAGACCAAGAAAGAAGTGTAATGGACCCATGTCCATCATCAAGAACCTATCATGCAAGACCCTCTTGACTGTAGCAATGGCTGAATCTGAACTGCCAGTGATTAGGCGATCATCTACATACAAAACTAAGATAAGAAGAGAATCATGTTTCCTAAGCATGTAAACATTCGAATCAGACTTACATCTTTCAAAGTTTTGTGATAAGAGAAAAGAATCCATCTTCGAGTACCAAGCTCTCGGGACCTGCTTAAGGCCGTAGAGAGATTTCTTCAGTCTGCAGACCAAAGATGAATCCTGAATGAAACCATGTCGCTCCTCCTTGTAGATCTCCTCGGATAGGTCTCCATGAAGAAAGGCATTCTTCACATCCATCTGATGTACTTCCCGCCGCTGGGCAGCTGCAATGGCAAGTGTAAGGCGTATCGAATCCATCTTTGCTACTGGAGCAAAGGTCTCATCATAATCAATGCCATGCACTTGTTGGAAGCCTTTAGCTACTAGCCTCGCTTTCCATCTGGTGATTTTCCCATCTGCAGCACTCTTAGTCCTGTAGACCCATTTTCATCGGAAAAGTTTCCTTCCTGAAGGAAGGTGGACCATATCCGAAGTCTGGTTCTCTAGGAGGGAGTTATACTCCTCCATGGCGGACTCCCAGGATGGATGCCCAGCAGCCTCAGCATAAGACTGTGGATCAGAAGACTGAACCAAATGACAATGCTGGGAGGGCGATGGTTCAGTGGTAATGAGGGCAAGATGAGGCTCAATAAGTTCTGATCTAGTCCTCTGTAGATCAGAATTATCCCCCACAAGACCATTTCTAGCAGCTGGTTGGTCTTGTGCATATATCTCCTGTAACCTCCTTGTTCTCTGATTTATAACAGGGGAATACGATTCACTGCTAGAAGATCGATCTCGGCTTGGATGTGGATCATCATTTGCATGCACTAGATTTGTATCTGAAGACTCTGTCTCTGCATCTGCATGCTCTGTATCTGCATCTGAGTGCACTGAGTCATCATCTCGGACATGAGGTAGATAAAAAGTGTCTGCATGCGGCAACTAAGGTTCATGCGAGAGACTTTCCTCAAATTTGACACTTCACTCAATGATGAGCTTGTCCGTAGAGGGAATGAGGAGTCCATATCCCTTCACACCATTAGGGTATCCAACAAAGATGCACTCAATGCTCTGTGGATCAAGAGCTTTCCTCTTTTTAGAGGGGATCCGGGCCCATGCTCGAGAGTCGAAAACAAGGAGGTGAGTGATCTTTGGTTTAGTGCCGCTCCAAGCCTCAAAGGGGGTCTGATTCTTGATAAACTTGTGAGGAGATCTGTTCTAGATGTAGTTAGCACAATTAAGTGCTTCGGCCCATAGCTTATGAGGCAATGACTTAGCATGCAGCATGCAGGAAGCCATCTCTTTGAAAGATCGGTTCTTTCTCTCAGCAACTCCATTCTATTGCGAAGTGTATGGAACTGTGTACTGCAACTGTATGCCAGACTTAAGGCAAAGGTTCTGAAGTGTTGTGTTAACATATTCCCCCCCATTATCTGTATGGAGGGCTTTGATCTTTCTCTCTGACTGTGTCTCAACTAGTGCTTTGAAATCTTCAAAGTGGTCAAAAACTTCAGATTTGTTCCTGAGAAGATACACCCAACTATACCGTGAGAAATCATCAATAAATGTAAGCACATACCTTGCTTTGTTGATGGAAGGATGAGGAAAGGGCCCCATGAGATCACTATGGATCAGATCTAGAGGAGAGGATGCTCTGTGAGTCTTGCTGGTGTCAAACGTTTCTCTAGGATGTTTGCCAAGAACACACCCTTCACAAACTCCTTTGGAGAAACTGATATTTGGCAAGCCTTCCACCATCTCATTCTTGCTTAGCTGCTGCATATACCTATAATTTAAGTGACCAAACCTTTCGTGCCAAAGCCTACTACTATCATCAACATGTGTAAGCAATAAGGAGGAGTCAAATTCAATAAATTCAGAAAATGTATACAGTCTAGCTCCATTGTTTACCTCACCAGTTACAATTTTGGCACTGCTATGTAGATCATATATGTTTACTGCATCTGGAGTGAATTCCACTCTCTTTCCGGTGCCGAAATGAGTGATCTGATAAACTAAAAGCAGGTTTACCGAAAGTTTTGGAACATGAAGCACATCTTCAAAGCTTCCATGTAAAAGTTCCACTCTACCTTTTCCGGTGACCTCAATACGTGAGTCATCTCCCATGAGGATGGGAGGTCCTTTGCATGCATCAAAAGAGGAATAGACTTCCTTTGCAGCAGCCATATGATGTGATGCACCAGAATCTATAATCCATGCATCAGGAGAAGAATTAATTGCAACTAAAGCATGAAAATTATTACCTCTCCTGTGTGGCGGATCCTCAGTTTTCTTCTTGGCGCCCTGAGGGATGTGATCCCCAAGGTTGTGCTTCTGAAGGATTTCTGCCATTTGGTCAATTTGTTTCTTCATGCAAGAAGATTCTAGATGGGATCCTCTTTGACAGTAGGTGCATCTGTTTCCTTTCTTCCCTTTCTCATTTCTCGAGCCGGAGGAATCATTGAAGGGCTTGGTGTACCCTTCCTTCTTTGGATGGGAATGCGCTTTTCCCTTGTCTTTTTGCTGCTGATTTTTCTGACTTGAATCAGATCTGTGATGTTTATTGTCGCTGATATCATGCACAGCAAGTGCATGCGCTTTTGAAGGCTTGATTTTCCCCATGCCAATGAGTTTATCTTGCTCAAAAATAAGGGACTCCATAAATTCTTGGAGAGAAGGCATAGTATAGGATTTACCTGTTGCGAACCTTACTGAATGAAATGTAGACACAAAGATGGAGTATTCCGGTCCGAGCTTTGACATAATAGAGAGAATTTGGTGACTCTCCTCCTTGGATTTGTCAATTCCACAACCCTTGAGTTGCAGCAATAGATCATTATATTTGGTGAAGAAGTCTTGAATTCTATCATAGTTCCGTGGATCCAATGATAGCAGCTCCACTTCGAGCATATGTCCTTTCATCTCATCTTGTTTCCCGTAGAGATCTTCAACCTTTTTCCAAATCTCATTGGGAGTATCGCAAGCAGATAGATGAAACTGCAACTCTGGAGAGATGCACATGCATATGGATCCATGGGCCTCATCCATACAGTTGAGATACTTGGATTTCTCTATGGCTGAAGTGGGTTCCACTTCTGCAGCCATGGTAATCCTGTACAACCCTTTTTGATGAAGGTATCGAGCCATTTGGTCCTTCCATTCGTGATAGTTGTACGGTGTTAGGATCGATGCTTTGGGAAACTCCATTTTTCTGTCGCTCTTCGATCTCCAAGCTGTAATACCTGCAAAATAAAGTATTGGTGCGCCTTTTATCTAGCAACCTGTGGGCTCTGATACCATGTAAATGTGTTAGAAAACCTGCACATATGAATCTAGCTAGTAAAGGTTGAACACACAGCTTTGCAGAGCAAAAACACTAAAAGAAAATCGAAAGAAGAAAAGAATGATGCATTAGAAAATATTTATGATGCTCATGATATAGCATTACTGGGTGAAAATCCCAAGGTAATGCACTATAGTGGTGATCAATGAGAAGACTCAACACCTACAACAAGTTCTGGAGATAACTAGTCAGTTGCAGAGTTAAGGAAGGAGCAAATCAAGGAGTAAATCGTGCAAAATGAATCTTGCATGCAATACCATGCTCTAACTAAGAGTCCACATGTAGATGTGTAGTAGTTGCATGTAGTCGCATGCTCTAACTAAGAGTCCGCTTGCATGCAATCCAATGCTCTAATTGAGAGTCTGCATGTAGGTGTAGTAGTTCCAACAGCATGTGGAGACGTTTCAGAGGAAACATGGTTGCAGATACTACGATTGCACAATGAGGGGATTCCACATAATGGACTGAATAGTAAGGTTTATGCTAGAGAAAGGTAATTGGGGATTACACACAATGGAGGCACAATCACCAAATATGGACCTTGATCTTGACATACAGGGGCTGATCGACATCACAGTGGCCACAGAAAACTCATGCAGAATAAACATCATACCAAAAACACTGGTCATCATCCACAGTCGGGGGCAAAAGCAGACTAGGAGGTCCGAAAAATTTTGGGACCAGTGGTCCACATAAAAGCATTGATCTACCTGACCCTGAACTAAACTTGGAAGTGCCGATGGTAGACCAGGACCGAAAGAAGACACATTTTGACCCGAAACTGGGTCACAAGAAGGAAAAAGGAAGAAAGCCTGTTCGAGAAATGGAGGAAGTGAAAAAGATCATACTGGGGGTAGACCTATATTGGTAGAAAGTGGTAATATTACAAAAGAGAATGCTGGTCGGAAGATGGGAGTTCACTCAAATGAATGGCATACAGATAAAAAACTGGATACAAAATAATTGGGCTAGGCTCCTTCGATATCGTCCTAAGGTCAGTGTCATGGTGAACGGTTAGTTTGGATTTCATTTCCTTGAAAAAGATTATGCAATCAAAATTGTTGCTTTACCTTGGGTCAAGGGGAGACGTTTCCTCGTACTATAGAATTGGAAGGTTGGTTTTGATCCAGTAATGGAAGTCCCCAAGATGAATACCATTTGGGCTAAATTGCCTAGACTTCGAATTGAACTATGGACATTAGGTACGATTCGAGATGTGGCGAGCAAAATTGGCAACTTGTATTATGTGGATGAAGGTTGTATGGGGTTGTTGGACAAGAAGGCTACATGGTTCCTAGTTGAAGCTGACTTATTTAGTGGATTACTGGCTGCCATGGACATATTTTGGGGCACATTCTACAAAAGGTAGCATGTGGATTACTAGGGAATACCCTTTCGATGTTTGATTTGTCACAACGTTGGACACCTCATGGCCAACTGTCCTAACCGAATTCGAGGCTCTATATGGAAAGCTAAGGAGATAATACCTAACATAAATACATCTGCCTTGGCAGATCGTGTACATAATGGTTTCCTCTCTACACATAGTCCTGCTAATCTGGGAGTGGACATACCACATATGCAACATGATAACATTGGAATGATGGATGAGATGAATAGGGCTCCAAACAACGAAGGATTGATAATGAATGGGGGAAAAGTCTCCGGAATCGACAATAATTTTGATAATGTTCGGTCTCCTCTTAACTGGATGGGCAGTGAAATCGAAACCTTAGGCCCAAAATCATGTAGGAACTCCTTATTATCCCCTATTTGTAAACATAAAGGAAATGTCACCGAATCTATTGCGATCTCAGATGATGAAGACCTCCATGCATTAAACAGATTCCCAAGCTTGGACATCGCCCCTCTCACTTTAAAGAAAAACAACAGGAAAGCCAATGTATCAATGGAGGAAGAAGGGAACATTGGCTCGGGCACATCCGACAAGAAGAAGAAAGGTACTAGATACAAAAGCCTTTCCCTTTGTGGGACACTGGGCACAGACCTTAACAACAGATTCACAGAGGCAATGAAAGAAACATTATATCCTTCATTTGATCCTTGACTGTCGAATGGATCCAATGATTCTATCAAGGCATCACAATTTTAGGACTTTAGAGCACCGTTCCCCAACTCGTCCAATCCATAGTGAAAATAATGTCACTGAATATCAGGGGCCTCAGATCTGCCCAAACTACAAGGTCCTTGGAACACGGTATTAGATCAAAAGAACCCACTATTGTGCTACTTTAGGAAACAATGATGACAAAGGAGCTGGTGACATAGATACTTCTTTGGATGTGCCCCAATTGGCACGACTGTGCAACCATCTCACAAGGGAACTCTGGTTGATTAGCTGCAATTTGGTGTTAGTTTGACAACGAATTATGTAATTTTGTAACTAGTCAATTCTATACCGAAATGTAACGGAGGTGGCTTGTATAAAACTAGTGAATGCCCGAGAAATGTAATCATGGAGAATCATTGTTAATAGATATTCCAATCCCTTGCCCTGTGGATGTTTCCTTGACACCCTGTCGAGGTTTTACCACGTAAATCTTGTGTGTCTATTTGCGTGTGTTTGAATTCAGATTCTTTTCTTGGTCAATGTATAACCGAATGTGTTTAGTTTCTTTTCTTCATTATTTCCCATATTCAAATGACAAATGGTATTGGAGTGTGAGTTAAGTTGAGGAGCGACGACTGCTGCGTGTTTTCACTCTGTCCAGAACCGTCAAGAGGAGGGTGGTATCTACGTGGAACGATTTATAAGGAGGAGTGCTCTCTGCATTAGACAAGAGTCATGCTCTCTATGTGTAAAATCGAGGACCGTCAAGGAAGCCAGAGTCCTTGAGTCGAGGGAGGCCAAACCCTGTTTTAAGTGCTCTACATGACAAGGAGGAGATGGGGCTGTAAGTGCCCTGCATGTTGCTGCGTGGAAATGTTAGACGCTGACATGAAGAGGAAGAGCTGTTGCCTGCGTGGAAGTGCCAGACGCTAACGTGAAGACGAAGCACTGCTGCCTGCTTGGAAGTGCTAGACGTTGACGTGAAGAAGAAGTGTTGTTGCCTGCGTGGAAGTGCCAGACCGGCGTAAAGAGAAAGCACTATCCCTGCGTCTTGCGTGAACTGCCTATGTGAAGGCAAGGAGGAGATGCTGGTGACAACCATCTTTGCTTGTGATGCCACTACAGTCCCAGGACCTAAATGGAGGCCCTGTAACAGTTTGCAAGGAGGAGACCAGAGCGCGTTTTTTGTTGTGTATTAGAGTGTGTCTCTATGTGGTGGAGCAAAGGATCTATGTCTATTCTCTGAAGGGAGATTCTGTTGTGTGAAGGTGTGGGATCTCTACGTGAAGGAAAGCTTTCCAATAGTTCTTGCATGACAGATCCATTGAAGGCAACCTGACTCACTAGAAGAGGAACCTACAAGGAGTGGAGAGGCGCGAGGTTCTACAGGCTAAATCAAGTTGCTGTTGAATTCGAGTATTTTATGAAAGAAATTTTGTCTCAAGATTTTTTTTTCTTTAGAAAGTTATGAAAATATAGTTTTTTAGATTCTGAAAATAAAGGGTGGATGTGAGTAAATTGAAGGAAAAACAAAGGGTTTCTTCCATTAAATTGGTGAAAGGAAACAAAGGATTTGAAATAAAAATATGTTGAATTGGGGAATTATTTATTTAAAAAAAAAAAATTGAGAAAGATAAACAAAAAATATATATAAACCCTAGAAAGACTTAAACCCTAGGAAGGAGGAAAAATGGCCAAGATGTCAAATGCGAAATTCGAGGAGGAGAAATTTACCGAAAAGAGCAATTTTACTCTTTGGAAACTCAAGGTTAGGGATATACTTGTGCAACAAGGGTTGCACAAAGCATTGGATGGGGTAAGTAAGAAACATGCAACCATGACTACATCAGACTAGGAGGACTTGGATGCACGAGCTCTCAGTACCATCCAGTTATGCCTGGCAGATGAAGTTCTCTTCAATATTGTTGAAGAGACTACAACTTCAGGATTATGGGGAAAACTGGAAAAACTCTATATGACATAGTCATTAACCAACATAATTTATTTGAAAAGACAGTTATACAGTCTTCAAATGGAAGAAGGTTCAAACGTTGCAGAACATTTGAATGTTTTTAATACACTTATATGTTAATTAACAAATATGGAAGTTAAAATACAGGAAGAAGATAAAGCCATAACCTTGGTGTGTTCTCTCCCTGAATCATGGGATCACTTCATAACTTCAATCAGCTTGAGCACTGTTGATTATTTGAAGTTTGAATCAGTCATGGGAGCTCTCCTATCTGAAGAAGTACAAAGAAAATCCAGTACTGAAACAACTGCATCAGAAGCCATGGTAGCTAGAGGACAGTCAAAGGAAAGAGGAGAAAAACCTAGGGGGTCTTCTAGTTCGAAATCGAAGGGAAAGAAGTGTAAGGCAAAATGTTGGAACTACAATGAAATTGGACACTTGAATAAAAACTGTTGGAAACGAAAGGAATCCGAAAACCTGAAGAAGGAAGCGAATCAGATCGATTCAGGTATGATAGACGAAGTTTTATATGTTGAATAACTATGTATGATAGTTGAAACTTCACCTAAATGTAATGTCTCTCAGGGTTTAGATAGCTGGTTGTTAGACTCTGGTGCTTTGCATCACATGTGCCCACATAGAAATTGGTTTACTTCGTATAAAAATGTAAACGGTAGTTCTGTGTTTATGGGTAACAATGTGTCATGTCAGAGTGTTGCGCTGAGAGATATCAAGATTAAGATGTATGATAACACTTTTAGAACATTAACTAGTGTTAGGCATGTACTTGATTTGAAGAAAAATTTGATTTCTTTGGGAGTATTGGATTCATATGGTTATAATTTTACAGGTCAAGATGTTGTCTTCAAAGTATTTAAAGGAGCCCTTGTGGTTATGAATGCAGAAAGGTCAAAAATCTTTACAGGTTAAAAGGAAGTACTCAGGTTAGTGAAGCAGCACTTGCGTCAGAAAAGGAAGAAGCAGGTACTCTTTTATGGCATTAGCGATTGGGTCATATGAGCGAGAAAGATCTTCAAATACTGATGAAACATAAATCTCTTCCCAATATGAAATCCTTGAAGTTAGATTTTTGTAAACATTGTCTATATGGAAAATACTGTAAACAAAGATTTAAAGTTGGAAATCATAATAGTAAAGATGTTTTAGACTATATTCATTCTGATCTATGGGGACCATCCCTTTTTGTGTCATATGGAGGTGCTCTATATTTTTTAACGTTTATTGATTATTTCTCCTGTAAAGTTTGGGTCTTTATGCTAAAAGAGAAAGCTGATGTATTCAATGTCTTTAAACAATTTAAAGCAATGGTAGACAAAATAACAGGAAAATCTATTAAATGTTTAAGAACTGACAATGATGGTGAGTTCACTTCAGTTGAATTTGAACAATACTATAAGGATGAGGGAATTATTAGACACAAAACTGTTGTTTATACTCCTCAGCAAAATGGTGTTGCTGAGCGTATGAAGACTCTTATGGAAAGAGCCAGAAGTATGATCAGCAATACTAACTTGCTAAAGGAGTTGTGGGCAGAAGCAGTATCTACTACTTGTTATTTTGGTTAATAGAACACCTTCAGTATCAATTGATTTTAAAATTCTTGAAGAAGTTTGGACATGTCAGTCTTGTGACTATTCACATTTGAGGATATTTGGCTGTGATGCTTATTCTCTTATTCTGAAAAATCAGCATTCAAAATTAGATCCAAAGTCGAAATGTTATGTCTTTGTTGGGTATGACTCTAAAGTGAAAGGATATAGGTTTCCTACATTGTGGAAGATAGTCATTAGTAGAGATGTAACATTTTATGAATCCTCTCTTTTAAAATCAAATGTTGAAAGAATTGAATAGGAACAGGTATCGCCAAATCAACCAATTCAATTGGAGGCTAGACCTTTGGTGATAGTCGAAAGGAAGGAGAGACTTCTGGAGAAAAAGGTGTTGAAGACACAAAGGAAGGCATTAAAGCTTCTGAACCAGTGCATGTTTCTGAACCAGTTCAGCAACCAGTCACTCTACGAAGGTTTACAAGGGAAAGGAAAACTCCCAAAAGGTATGAAGATTCTGCTCCATCTTTTCCTTTGATTACTAAAGATGGGTAACCTTCTTGTTATCAGGAAGCATTAGATGATATAGATAGCGAAAAAAATGGAAAATGGCTATGGAAGAAGAAATGGATTCCTTAGCCAAGAACAATACCTGGGATATTGTAGAGCTTCCTGAAGGGATAAGTGTTGTTGGATGTAAATGGGTCTTCAAGTTGAAACAGGAAGTTGATGGAAGTATCGAAAGGTATAAGGTGGCACTGGTAGCAAAAGGGTATTCTCAAGTTGAAGGTATAGACTTTCATGATATTTTTTCTCCAGTTGTAAAACTTGTTTTTGTTCCTACTGTGTTGGTGCTAACTGCGTTACTTAATCTTGAGTTAGAACAGTTAGATGTTAAAACAAATTTTATACATGGTGATTTGAATGAAGAGATATATATGGAACAACCAGAAGATTTTGTACAAGGTCGCAGTAGAAGATTAGTTTGCAAGCTCAGGAAATCATTGTATGGTCTGAGGCAGTCTCCCAGACAATGGTACAAGAAGTTTGATTCCTTCATGGTGAGCCAGAACTTTATAAGAAGTGAGTATGTTCATTGTGTATACTTCAAAAGTTTCAATGACATATTCATTATCTTAAGATTTGTATGTTGACGATATGCTTATTGCAAGCAAAAGCATGGAAGAGATCAACAAGTTAAAGGCTCAACTCTCTAGGACGTTTGATATGAAGGATCTTGGAGCAGCAAAACATATCTTGGCCATGGAGATACACAGAGACAGGAAAAATGGTAATCTTTGGCTGTCACAGAAAAAGTATGTGGAGAAAGTACTTGAAAAGTTCTCTATGAACAATGTGAAACCTGTTAATGTTCCACTAGCTTCCCATTTTATGATTTCTTCGGTTTTGAGTCCTAGAGTTGATGAAGAAAAGCAGTCTATGTCTCATGTACCATATGCAAATGTTGTTGGCAACTTAATGTATGAGATGGTATCTACAAGACTTGAAATTTCACATGCAGTTGGAGTTGTCAGCAGGTTCATGGCAAATCCAAGTAAAGAACATTGGCAAGCAGTGAAAGGGGTGCTTCGATATCTAAGAGGCACAAGTGACCATTGCATCGTCTTTAATGGTAGTGAAGGATCAGTCTACAGATATGTAGATGCTGACTATGCAGGTGATTTGGACAAAAGAAGATCTACTACAGGTTATGTCTTTACTCTTGCAGGCGGAGCAATTAGTTGGATGTCAAAGCTTCAAGAAATAGTTGTGCTCTCCACTACCGAAGCTGAATATATAGCTGCTTCAGATGCCAGTAAATAAGCAATCTGGTTAAAGGGTTTGCTCGATGAAATTGGAAGAATGCAGGAGAAAGTGAATGTACTTTGTGATAGTCAAAGTGGTATTCACTTGGCTACAAACCCTGCGTATCACAATAGAACCAAGCATATTGATGAACGGTATCATTTTTTGAGACATGTGATCGATGGCGGAAAAGTAGCTCTTCAAAAGGTCCATCCACGAGAGAATTGTGCAGACATATTCACAAAGACAGTTATAGTAGAGAAGATGTGATGGTGTTTAGCTTCTCTTGGCTTGCAGAAAAGATGATGAATGGGCATGGGCAAGGGATTAGGAAAATTGTTGTCAAGGTGGAGTTTGTTAGTTTGACAATGAATTATGTAATTTTGGGTAAAATGTAACTAGTCAGTTCTATACCGAAATTTTAGTTATGTAACAGAGGTGGTTGGTATAAAACTAGTGAATGTCTGAGAAATGTAATCATGGAGATTCATTATTAATAGAGATTCCAATCCCTTGCCTCATGGATGTTTCCTTGACACTATGTCGAGGTTTTACCACGTAAATCTTGTGTGTCTCTTTGCATGTGTTTGAATTCAGTTTCTTTTCTTGGTCAATGTATATTTGAATGTGTTTAGTTTCTTTTCTTCATTATTTCCCATATTCAAATGACATTTGGGACCCAAACATCCACAACTGAGAAGCATATAGGTCATGCATGGGAATTTTCTTGTCTGACTACCGCAAAGAATCCCCTCATAGGATTCAGATTATGAACATTTACGCCCCATACACCAACCGAAAAAAATTTTGGGATATGGCCAACACATCTGGGCTACTCGACATCAAACCATTTATCATCGCAAGAGAACTCAAGTTCATGATGGGCTCTATGGAATTCTAGGAACAAAATTCCAAACCTGACACATTCACTGGACATTTTAGAGACCTATTCTAAAGCAAATCACTCAGGAACATAACATTGATCCCTTTATGCCCAACTTGGAGAAATGGACATTCTAGGGTTGAGGGTATATACAATATAATAGACAAATTATTTGTGGACTCCTAGACGTGCCACTGGATGAACTAGAGTCACACATGGACATTTTTCTCGGATATCTCTGACCATGATGCCATAATACTGTAATGGTGCGATGAATTGGACCATCTGAATCTACCTTTCAAATTCAACACAATGTGGATAAATGACCCAAACTTCCAATCCTTAGTCCATCAAACATGGTGCGCCCCTATCGCTGATGATACAAATAATCCTATTCTTCAGGTTAGGAACAAGCTTATGCAACTTAAATTTGAAGTCAATGTTTGGATATATAACCACCAATCCAACATGAAAAGGAGCTTAATTATATTGAATTCAAAATTTCGAATCTCTTGGATCCATTTCTTCCAAATTTCTTCTCTTTTTAGTAGCAACATGCAATACTGGGCTTGGCACTCAAGCAGGATAAAATTCTCAAACTCGAGGAAGAGGAGTGGAGACAGAAAAGTAGGCTAGCATGGATTAAAGGTGGAGAATGCAATAAAAAAAAATTTCACCATGTTGAGTTCAAGCAGAGACAAATAAACACTATCTAGGAGATGCTAGATGCTTTAGGGAATACTCTGTCCAGTAACATAGACATAAAACTGGAAGCTTTTCACTATTTCACACATCAATTTTTGGACAGGGAAACAGATTACATCATAGAGAAAATGGATCTAGTGGACTTGTTCCCAGTAATGCTCAATGATGAGGACATAGAAATCATGGACACTCCTATTAATGAAGACAAACTGCTGCGTTCCATCAAGGAGATGGCCAAGGACAAGAGCCCTGGCCCTAATGATTGGCATATCGAACTACTTCAATATTTTTTTGATTTGACGGGCTCTAAGCTAGTCCAAATGGTGGAGACTATCAAAACTTATGGACATATTCCAGGTGCCATCAACTCTACTTTTCTTACCCTAATTCCCAAAAAATAAAAATATTTACTTTTCTCTGAATATCGGCCTATTTCTCTCTGCAATTATGTATATAAACTGATGTCAAAACTCCTAGCCAATAGGATAAAGAAGATTATTTCACCATATATTTCATCGGAGCAATTTGGTTTTATGTCTAACAGGAGAATCTAGGATGTCATTGCCATTGCTCAAGGGTGTATTCATTCTGTGAAATCCAAGAAGCTAAAACCATGTCTCATGAAAATTGATCTCAAGCATGCATTCGACTGTGTTGACTAAGATTTTTTCACAATGATTTTATACAATATTGGATTCCTACATTGTCATGTATGGTGGATCGTGACTTGCATCACATCCACTTTCATGGTTTCCCTCATCAATGACGGACCTACATATTTCTTTAAAGTTTTCAGGGGGCTTAGGCAGGGTTGTGCTCTGTCCCCACTACTTTTCATACTAGTCATGGAGGCCCTCAGTAGAAGTATCATCACCATGAAGGAATCTGGCCAAATTACTCACTATAAAATCTCAAGAAACTGCAAGGTGACCCACCTCATGTTTGTTGATGATGTGTTGTGTGTTGGGGCCACCAAGACCACAAAATGGGAAACATTCCAGAAGATGTTTGACAAATTTGGAAAAGCATCTAGCTTAGTCACCAACTCTTCCAAAACAGAATTAATCACTGATGACCAAGGCTTGGACATAATCTTGGCTATTACTACATATTTCACGATAAATATTTGCTCCATGACTGATGGATTCAAATACCTGGGATGTTTTTTGAAACCAAACAAGCACCTTTCCCATGATTGGTAGTGGCTTATTACAAAGTTCAAAAACAAGTTGATTTGTTGGGACCATCGCTAGCTCACCTTGGGAGCCCATGTTAACCTGATCAAAGTAGTTCTACAGAGCATCCGAATATTTTGGATGGATCTCTTTCATATCCCACAATCCATCATTTGCCACATGGACAATATTATTGCCACTTTCTTATCGTCTAGCACGAAGAACATAAAAAATATACACCTTGCCAGTTTAAGTACTTTATCAAAACCTATAAACTTTGGTGGTTGGGGACTCCTTGACTCCCGAGGCTTCAATATTTCTCTCCTTGCCTCGTCCCTCTTGAGGATTTTTTATGATAGAGGCATATGGCAAAAAATCATGTTTAGCAAATACATTGCATAGACAAATATGAAGGATTGGGTGGCTGTTAGGGCACCCCCTCCAACTGGTGCATCTATTGTTTGGCATAGTCCTCATCTGGAAATTCCATGGCCATGCAGCAACTTGCGGTGGATGGTTGGTGATGTTAGCGAAATTCTTGTCAACCTAGATTTCGTCAAAGCTATGAATAGCTACCATATACTTACAACACCCTTGATAATTTTTTTGCACACATAGGGGGTCACTTCGCTAGGGAATCTTTGGGACATGGCTTCTCTCCCAAACGTTGCTCCTACTTGGCCACATGCTGGGCAGATTGGGCTGCCAAACCACCTAGCCGAGGAATGGGATGAATATCGCTGCTCTCTCCTCATGGATGGAATCTATCCCACTTTACATTCTAACTGACTGATGAGGGGAGGACATGTTACGACCGACTACATTATGGTCAATGAAGTATATGACCACATCACATCTTGTTCTCAATCACTGCCATTTGTTGCTACTACTGCTACATTGTGGAAGTGGAATTCCCCACTTAAGATCAAGTGCTTCTCATGGTTGACCCTACATAACTGTATTCTTACTTGGGACCGGTTGATTAAGAAGGGTTTCATGGGCCCCAATGGATGCCCCATGTGTGGGTTCAATTCAGAGGAATGCACACATCTATTCATAAAATGTTCTTTTGTTGCGGCTCTTTCGACAAAGGTCTACATACTTCTTGGTGTCCCTATCCCTAGTGACTCTGTCTCGATTATGGACTGCTTCACCACTTGGTCTCTTCATGCTAAGGCACACTGCACTGTCCCACTAAATGTGTTATGGGGCATATGGCGAGCAAGAAACATGCTTATTTTTGAAGATAAACAACCTCATGTCCAGTTGGTGCCTTTGAACATTGTTTAATATTTCCAATAATTCGGTCTCTGTATCCACTTGGATCCTGGAAGGAACATCACACTAGTTTATCTAGAGAACATGTTCCCCATCTGCCACTTTGATGTGGCCGCCTCGGGGGGATTTTGTGGCTGTGGGGTTTACCTTTCACTTGATCCCACAACTCATTACCAATTTCACTGTGATGGTGGAGATGGGGACAACAACAGAGTAGAATTGATAGCTCTATGGGGTGCATTGCAAGTTTCCTCATGGATGGAAATAGGCAACCTTTTGATCGTGTGTGAGTCACTGACAGTGATCAATTGGATTAAGGGGAAACATTCGTTGGAGGTTCCCTCACTGTGCAACTTGATGCAACAAACCATTGATCTCCTAACAACCTTCTCTTTTGTCACCTTTCGGCACATACACCAAGAACAAAACACTTTGGCTGATGCACTTTCCAAACAAGGTCTTCCTCCTCCCCCCGACTTTATGGTCTATGAGCTCGAGGTTGATGGCTCAGAGTGATCATTGGACTACTTTGTGATCTAATTTTGGAGTATCTTCCTGAATGTTTTCTAGTTTATTTCTCATCTCACTGAATATTTTTTTTGGGATTGTAGTTTTTAATACTGTTTGGTTCGTTTCCTAGATCATATTACATTTTTGTGTTGCTATTTGTCGTGCACTGATCTTGTTTTGAGTTTTTATGATGTAAATAAAGTTTGTACTATGCACCTCACTGGGCGACAACCAAATTTAGTATACACCTGATATCTGTTCTCTAAACTATTACAGGAGATAAAGCACCTTACCATTGTAAAACCTTCACACTTTAATGAATGAAAATTTCAAAATTTTCTTCTAAAAACGGTCAGTTTTGCAAATAGACTACATAATTAGATCAAACATGTAAGAAATGATTACATCGTCATTATAGATAAAGAACAAACTAATTGGACTACCTCAATTTAGCAAATGAAACGTATAGACACCCGCTTTGGCCCTGGATGTTGTGAATGGGTTATTTTCCGAGTAGGTGGACGATTGGGAGTAACCCAGAGGTAAAGGGACAGAGCAGTTTGAAATGACAAAATAGTTAATACCGATTAACGAAATCATACCTCAGAATCCACTGTTTTCGAAACAATGAAAATCGCTAACCTGACACATGATTTTCTAAGCATGGCGATTTTAGCGAGTTTCTAAGATGTTCGCCGAGCAGAGATCGAAGTCGCAGTAGAAACAGAAGAAGGGCTCCATGATGCCGTCGCCGAGAGGGTTTGGGAACGCATAACCATGTCTGCCATGGAAGGTCTTTCATATTCCCTGTTGTAGCTCTTCAAGCGTTCGCTACGGTGTTCTGCCTCTATCGAAAATGGGAGCTCTGAGCCGAAAGCACAAATGCCCACCCAGATGGAAACGCTCCACACGATCAGCACAATTAATGGATAAATTTGTAAAGCTTCACATGGACTGTTTAACTCTAGTGATTAATGGATCTGTGTTTATAAATTAGTATAGATTAATCTTAAATATAAATCTAATGTGATTGAGGGATTTAAAATTGTAAAGCTTCACATGGACTGTTTAACTCTAGTGATTAATGGATATGTGTTTATAAATTAGTATAGATTAATCTTAAATATAAATCTAATGTGATTGAGGGATTTAATTTTTTTAAGTGTAAAAAAAATGAAGAAAAATTTCAACATAAGAGAAAAATTTATTGAATTGTAGAATGAACCTCTCAACTTAATATTACATATTTTTAAAAACCATTCTTTTTAATTGAAATTACAACCTTTCCTATCGTGCTCTGTACATCCTAAAGGAAAGACAAACTAAATCTCTTCCGTCCTTCTATAAAAGAAATAAAATTCAACCTGAGTACATCCACTTGGGGCTGACATGGAAACGGCTTCGGCTAAAAATAACTAAAAATGTGTTTTATTAAAAAAATAGTTTAAATATATTAGGGAAATGGTTAAATGATTTAATGGTAAGAAAATTGGTTGTTTAATTAATAAATATATATATATATATAATTAAGCAATAATTTATGTCAATTGGATTTATTTTGAATAATTAGGAAGACTCATTGCTCTCGATTAAGTATTAATTCTCTCAAATGATTTGATAAGTTTTTTTTTAATAACTTTGAGCCCTAAGCAATCCTTAATTTTTGTACAGGTTTATTATTGTACAAGGTGAAATGTAGAATGCTTATTTTATATAAAATATTAATAATAAATAAATTTTAAATATTAAATTAGATAATAGACCATAAATTAATTTAATTTATAATGCATGAATGAGAAGAATGGATACATTATCTTACAAGATATGGAGCTGATAGGGCATTTTGTTAAAGAATTATGTAGCGTAAAGGGCTTGAGTTTGAAACTTTGTTGGAAAAAATCTAGCGACGCTAAGGGTTGGCGTGTTCTATGATGGGTGTGATCCCTAGGTGATTTTGACAGTTTAAATGCCCCTAAGTTGCAGCTACTCAAGTCACATGTTACTTGTACAACGATATCAAGACTCACATAAACTAGCAAAAAGAAAAGAAATGGATATACTTAATTATTATACAAAAAAACAAGATTATGGTTTTTGCTCCTTTGGCACCAACATGTCATGTCGACCCATCCTGTGATACTTTCTCTTTGTGACACCCTAGCCCTACTTCTCCTAGGTAGCAATGCAAGCTCCATTTGCTATTGCTCATTTTGTCATATAGCCTCTGGTTTGAGGAGGTCAACCCCTACCCCACTGGCCCCTATCATCCTGGCGTTCAATGCATTAGTGGAAAACAACCATTTCACTGCTAGATCTCATCCAAGTAAATTTGTTAAGAAGCTTGATAACATCCATGAGATTTTAGTAAATGACAACTTGTCATGGGAAGTGGCATTGTAATTGGCGAATCAGGCGCTAGTTGGATAGTTCTATGGGATTTATCTTCCCCCTATTTAGTAAACTCCTAAGTGGGGAAAATTTGGTGCTTGTTGATCAAAGGGAACATTTCTTCGTTTTTCTATGGTAAAGGGTTTTGTTCCTTCTTGTTTGAAGGGGAACCACATTTCAATATAAAAAATGACATTCCCTTAGTTATTAAGGTGTGGGTGAAGCTTCCATGTTTCCCCTTCCACTATTGGAATGAGGATACCTTCATTAGTAAGGTAAATGTCCTTGGAAAATATATCAATAGTGTAAATCCATGTGAGGGAACACAGGTTTGCACAAGGATCTATGTAGAGCTTGATTTGTAAAAATGCCTTTTATAAGGAATGCAAGTAATCTTAGACAAGTAGACCTTTCTACAAAGAAAGGATTATGATAAAATTCCACTTAAATATATACTATGTCATGAATACAGATATTTTGCAAAATACATTTGTAATAAACCTAAGGTAAAAGTTCATGTAATAAAGGTTAATAAAGGAAAAATAAGACCAAGGCCATCATACACATATTCTAAGTTGAATGTTGGGAAAAACTCTATAATGGGCATCCATTTTTTTTATTATGACTAAGGAAATTGGAAAAGGTAAAGAGCCATTAATATAAATTTATTTATGAAAATAAAGGGAAATAGGAGAAAAAATAAGTGAAGGGTCACTAATTTTCATGAGAGGAAAATTGAAGGAAAATAGAGGCCCAAATAATAAAAAGGCTTTTGAGGATCAATTGACAACTTTTTGGTCATTACATATGTTTTTTTTTTCATTTTAGTTTTGGAGATCTCTTTATCCTCTCATACTCTTGCACACATAGAGAATTCTTGGAGCACTCTAGCATTGGAGAAAAGAAGGCAAAGGAAAGACAAGGAAAGCAAAGAAAGAAAGGAGAAGGTTGGATCAACAACTTTAACAAGAGGATTTTGCAGGTAACAGATTGCATGTGTGATTTCCTAGCTGAGGTGTGAATGGATGGTGCATGCATTTGTTTATTTGGTTCATTCAATGTCATAGGCATGGGTTTTTCCTGGTTTTACAATAGTTTCAATCTTGCCTTGCCATTTCCTAGATAGAGGTGGTCTGTTGGGATTCATTTCTTGGTTGAGCTTTGGATTACTGGAAGGTTTTGGAACCGGTTCAGTTGGTCTCTTGAAAGTTCCCAAGGGTTGCAGGTGGAGGTTGTTTCATCTATGGGAAGCCCTTGACAGGTGGGTGGAGAAAAGAAAATTCCTCAATGTAATGGTGAAGCAACTTGAAGGCATCTAAGCTTGTTTGGGCTTCACAATCTCTTGGTTGATTTTCGCGAGATCACAATAACCTGAGGGTTGAGATGGTTTAATCTTCAGGAAGCCCTAGTTGTTTTTGTCTTTAGGTCCCACATTCATGCTTGGAATATGGCACAGTGGTTATTTGATGAAAGAAATATTTGGTTCACCCTAATTTATGGTTAGGCAGTATGTGGAAGTCCTCAACCTGGTTGGATTTTGTACAAGTTAATAAGAGTTATTTTCTTATTATAATCTACAAGCACTTGTACTTGTTATTATGATGATTTGATGGTTGTTTTTTCATGGTTAAGAATTTCGTTATATGTTGGTTATAAGCATGGATTTGTAATATGTTATAGTTATGACTTGTTCTTGATTCGATAAGTATATGAATGGAGGATGAATGCATGGGCTAACAAGTGTTATTGCAATTAACATGAGAAGGAATTAGAAATTATTGATGATTACCAAGGGAGCACAAACTCTTAAGATCATATATGCATTCATGATCTGTAACTCACATGTTCACCATATGTTTGAAGAAACGATTGTCATGGTTAGACCTGGTTAGGTAAAGTTCTTGTTCAATTTTTATATGAATAGAATTTTCATTGTGTCATTTATCATTATGAGAAGTTAGAGTTAGTTATGGGTAGTAGTTTGGAGGCTCGTTTGGAAAGGTGGCTCAGATCTTAGGACCGCACCCTCTAAAATAAATGTTTTGGGCTATAATCATAGGGAAAGAAGCTTGTGCATGCGGTTTGAGGATTATAACTGAACTCTTCCCTTGTCATGCATTCAGTTGTGGGCCTAGGTTAGTGAAAATGGAATCCGGCTCAAGGCTTGGTCTCCTGGGGTGGTTCTATGGTCCCTACATGTCATGTAATCCTTAACAAATGTTTGTAAGTTGTAAATTTTTGGCTTCACTTCCATAACTGAAGCTTAGGGGCCGAGTCATGTCATAGTAACTCTTTGTCTCACGTTTACCTTGCCAGGCTAGTGAAATTAGGTAAATCTAGGAGGGGGTAGTTATATGGTGGTATTAGATCGAGTTTCATTCTCTTTGGGTGATATTTGATACGACGAGGTGTTTTAAGAGCACGGTTCAAATAAGTGCACTAAATGGGATAGATGCATGTTGTTACTCATGCATTGCCATGGTTATGGTTATTGCACATGAGGTCATTTAGTGCAGTTAGTATTATCATGCATGATGTCAACATATTGATATGATTATGTATGTGTATGTATCATGCTAATCTAGATTGATTTTTCAGATGCAATAGCCCCTCATGAACTTCACTGAAGTATGTTGGTTATGTTTATATTTAGTTATCTGACATGGTATGTTTACGAGAAGAGGAAGAAGATAAAATATGACAAGGAAAATGGTGGATTACCATTCATGTGACTCTCCTTATAGATCAAATGAGTAGCACAAAGATGAGTATTCTCCTGAAATACCATATACTTTGAGAAGTTTAAGGGCATAGATTAGGAGTTGCAAGGAGGATAATGGTAGAATCATTTAGTCGGAGGAAAGACTTGCCAAGGCACATGAAAATCAAGCAAATTTCAATGCAGTGATTCTTCAAAATTTATCAAATTTACAGAGATAGAGACAACCGAAAATTAGTTATGGAAAATAAGAAAGGAAAAATGGGGCACATGGTAGCAGGTCTCATGAAGGTCACATGTTGGACAAAGATGACATGGTCAGAGGTGGCAGATGGTTAGATACACGTGATAGGAGAGGTAGCGAAGATGGATTCTATTCTAATTCTATATCAGAGAGATGACATGGTCATCAACGCTATCATTCTTATAGAAGGAGTGAGAGGGGATACTTTGTGGATGACATTAAGAAAGCCAAGCCTCCTAGATTTGATGGAGAGCTAAAGGAACTAGAAGATACAAAAGCATGGCTACTTGGGACGAATAAGTTGTTTGAGTTATATGATTATACAAAGAAAATGAAAGCTAGGATAGCTATTTTTAATCTCAAGGGAAAGTGAACATCTAGTGGGAATATGTGAAGCAATTCAAAAACATTAAGACAAAGGAGTTGATTTGGCATAAGTCTAAAAGAATCTTCTGAAATAAGTACTTGTACAAGAGATACTATGACGATAAGTCTAAGAACTTCTACGAGTTGAAGATGGGATCTATGATGGATGATGAGCACATGACTAAGTTCATTGAGTTGTTGAGGTATGTGCCTTACCTTAATGATGGGAAGAAAAAAGTGCAAAGGTTCATCAATAGACTACCATTCACATTCAAGGATCATATTGAGTATGATGATCCTTAGTCATTGGGAACTTGAAGCATTGTTATGAGAAATCAAAGCATAGGTCATAACCTAAGAGAGATCTGTCAGGGAATGAGAAGACCTGGATAATTTCTTTGTCATTTCCAACTAGCAACATATCATCCACATACAAGACCAGATAAATAACACAGTCACCAATTAATTTAAAATACACACAATGATTTGCTTTGCTTCTAGTGAATCCATGTCCCCATATAAATGTATGAAATTTCTAATACCAAATCCTTGGTGACTGTTTTAACCCATACAGAGACTTCCTTAACTTGCATACCAGTTCTTTCTTACCCTTCACCGCAAAGCCTTCAGGTTGCTTCATGTATATCTCCTCTTCTAGATCCCCATGAAGAAATGTTGTCTTCACATCCATCTATTCTACCTAAAAATCAAAAGCAACAACAATAACAACATATAAAAGTAATCTAATAGAAGTTACCTTGGAAACAGGAGAAAAAATATCACCAAAATCAATTCCCGACACCTGGGAATAACCTTTTGCTACCAACCGAGCTTTGTATTTCTCCACCTTTCCTTCTGCATTTGTCTTCTTCTTGAACACTCATTTTCTACCAATGGGTTTCCTTCTAGCTGGAAACTCCACTAGATCCCAAGCCTCATTTTTGTGCACAAATGCCATTTCATCAACCATGGCCTATTTCCATAGTTTTCCATCCTCTGAATCTACTGCTTCCTTCATAGTTTTGGGATCATCATCAGTAATAAATAAAGAAAATTTTGAACAAAAAGCA
This sequence comes from Pinus taeda, assembly GCA_000404065.3. Lineage (NCBI taxonomy): Eukaryota > Viridiplantae > Streptophyta > Pinopsida > Pinales > Pinaceae > Pinus > Pinus taeda. Next base: position 50,130 of record APFE031144115.1, read on the forward strand.
GATGGACTATACCTTTTTGGCTACCTTATTTCTTGAACTGATCTTCTTACACCCGGAGTTCATGGCTCTTCATCTTCTGATTTCTCATGTGCTGTAGAGTCTGATTCTTCCTCCTTTAGCTCAAACTCTATCTTCTCAGGTTCCTTTGGTTGGACTTCATGTTTAATAACATCTTTTACCTCTCTGGACACCATATCTCGGCTATACACAACCTTCCTTATTGCTAGGTTCCAAAGCTTATAACCCTATAGACAATATTTATACCCAATAAAGATGCACTTTTCATATTTACTATCCAACCTGGTTCGTTTCTCCTTTAGAACATGTACATATTCATCACATCCAAATACCCTTAGATGTGAAAGAGAGGATTTCTTACCAGTCCATACCTCTTGTGGAGTTTTATCCTCCAACAATGATGAAGGTGATTTGTTGACCAGGCAACATACTATGCCTAGAATTCTTGTCCTAACCTAGCACCACTGAGCATGCTTCTTGCCCTTTCCATCAATGTCTTGTTCATTCATTCCGCCACTCCATTTTGATGAGGTGTATATGGAGTAGTCTTCTACCCTGTTATACCACATTTCTTATAGAATTCTTCAAATTCCTTACTGCAAAACTCTCCACCATTATCTATCCTCAACACCTTTATTTTCTTCTCTGTCTGGTTTTCCACGAGAGTCTTGAATTCCTTAAACCTGTCAAAGACTTCAGATTTCTTCTTAAGGAAATATATCCATTTATTCCTTGAGAATTCATCTATAAATGATAGATAGTACACAGACTTACCCAGTGATGGAACCTCCACAGGTCCAAACATGTCACTATGCACATGCTCTAATATATGTTTCGCCCTCCTACCACCAGAGGGGAAACTCACCCAATTCTACTTCCCATACACACAATTTTCACATAAATCAAAATCCAGAGGGCTATGAATCATACCTTCTACCATACCTTAACAATGAAGTATTCGAAGGCCCTTCTCTCCAATATGTCCAAGCCCTCTTTGATGCCACAACATGGTCTTCTCTCAAGAGACCACTAGATTTTCTGCTTCACTTTGAGGAACCACAGAACTGTTGCACCCATCAACAACAGTGATACCTTGCAACTTGTATATAGTTCTATTCTAAACTCCCTGCATCAATACCAGTGCTCCCTTAACCATCTTGCAGGTATCCTTCTCGAACACTGTTTTTACACCTGCATCATTCATATTGCTTATGGAAATCACATTTCTGGCTAATGCAGGAATATAGAAAAAACCCGGAAGTACTTTGGCCCTTCCACCTTGCAACTTCAACTTTACCTTTCCACGACCAATGATTCTACCCTTCCTGTCATCCCCCAAGAAGACATCACCACCATCATATTTCTCATACTCTCAGAACCACTCTCTATGGGGAGTGAAGTGAAAGGATGCACCTGAGTCAATCAACCATGCCTTGTGATCTACATGTGTACTTGAAGAAGCGAAGTACACATCCCCACCTTCATCTAAGGTGGTGTTCACCTCTGCAGAAGGAGAATCATCAGATCTCTTTCCTTCGTTGGGAGCTTTAGATTTATAGTCCCTTTTATAGTGCCCTTCCTTTCTGCATTTCCAGCACACCACCTTTACAAGTTTTCCTGGAGATTTAGATCTAACTCTAGAGTTAGATCTCCCACTGGATGACTTATTTTTATTTCTGTTCTAGGACCGTCCTCATACAGACAAGGCATCACCATTCTGGCACTCCATTTTTTTCCGTCTCATCTCCTCTGTCAGCAAGGATGATACTATTTCATCAAACTACAAGGTAGTTGAATTACTACCTATTGCAATAACTAGACTATCCCATGAATCTGGTAGAGAACACAAAAAACTATTGCACTTACCTTAATCTAAAATTTTGATATCAATAGACGATAATTGACTTACCACAACATTAAATGCATTTAGATGCTCTACAACCGAGTCTCCATCTTTCATCCTCAGGTTATACAACTTTTTTCGTAGGAATAGTTTATTAACTAGAGACTTAGATTGGTATAAAGTCCCTAACTTGTCCCATAGAGCCTTAGCCATAACTTCCCCTGATACATTCAACAATATTGAATTTAGAGACACACAATTGTATTGTGCTCTTTGCCTTCCGATCCAACTTCTCCATTCTTCATCAGACACTCCCATTAGTTTAGGACCCAAATCTACTCCGATCCATTGATATTTATCCACCAACAGATCCTCCATCTTGAGTTTCCACAACACAAAACTCTGACCATTAAATTTCTCGATCTTTGTCTTTCCACTGCTCGCCATCTTCTCTAACCACCAAAATTGATCCCACAGATCTCCCACTAAAAAGGGTCTACCATAGGCCCAGAAAAAACCCTCAGCAACAAAGCCATCCCCTTGAAGCCAAAATAGGTCTGATACCAAATGTAGGTTTTAACCCCACACAGAAATTACCTACATACAAATTCTAAAACATAGAAAATAAACAATGCGAGAGCATAACACATAAAACACATATACACAGGATCCAAAAACCAAGAATACCAGCTTGATTTTCATTATGTTCCTTTCAATGTTACAATACATATTTATACAGGCCGAAGCATCCAATACCATGGACCAAAAACCACCGGGTCCAAAACCATGGACCAAAAACCATCGCATCCAAAACCATGTGTGAAAATAATGCACAAAACGATAGGTGGGTCCGCCCAACCTAACATAGGGTCAAAAACAAAAATTTTCTGGGATGTTGCACCGTACCCCATAGAGTGGGGTTACCTCCACCCCTCAAAGCCACTGTGACCCCGCCTCCCCCCCCTCTACGCAATCGATGCAACAAACGGGGGGCTTCACCCGCCCTAACCCCCTAGTTAACTATGTCGGCTAGTCGTGGAAAGAATATAACACAACCCAACAAGGAGAGAGTATAAGAACATTATTTGGTGACTAATGCCTCTTTAATTTACGCTCAAACCATAATTGGAAGTAGATTTGCACTGGATTTGCAACACCATTGTGTAGTAAGGAGGTTCCCCATGGGAATTTTCACTAGAAATTTAAATAATTCTCATGGATTTTGTAAGGACCCTAAATTTTATCTCTTCCAACTCCTAACTTTTCTTAAATATCCCTCTCCCAAGCATAATTATATACTTTTTCCACTAAATTATTAATCTTTTTGTGCTTGGTTTCTCTACATTGGCAAGAATTTGATGTGTAGGTTTAAATTTACTTTTTGGGTTTATTCATCTCATTCTACTTCTAGTCTTTTGTACCATAATAAGATTATCATATTTCCTAAGTAGACACTTTGGGCTCATCCCATTAGTCAAACTTTTTGTTTTCCCTTTTCTTCCTTCTCCAACTGAGATGTTTTAGTTCCCGATGTCTTCTATATCATTGACTAGTCTTTCCATTACCACTCTTCACTACTTGAATTTCCATCTCATGTACTACTTTCCTCTATGATCATGGTTTCTACACTACACCTACCCCACCATAGACGCTAATCTAGTATCAATATGATTTTTTTATACTTATTTTCCACCTTGTCTACTTTCTTTAACACCACAGATTCTAAGTCCGTTCTCCCTAATCCCATTTTCTTTATTTTTTAGATTCTTGCAATCATGTCCCAAGTAAGCTCTATTCCTATGTATATAGGGGGATGGAATCATTCCACCACTTCCTATGCTTAGATGGAAAACCATGATTCCCCCTCTTCCTACTTTCATTCCCAAGCCCAAGCTCATTGTTCCTTTTCACATCATCAGGAGATAATTCTAGAATTCACTCACCAAGAAATATTATAGATGGAGGATGATGTGTTCTACAACTAGTACTTCATATGAGATCCCCATCTTGGAAATTATACAAATGATTGAATTTATAATAAAGCAACCTCCTCATGTTCACAATTTTCTTGGTATATGTAAGTAGTCAATGTCTCTTGGCACACTAAAATTCTTATGGGCTGCATCCTCATAGATCAAGTGGAAAACCAACAAGAAGATCCAATTAAAATTAAAAAGTTGGAGGAAAAAATCATCAACATTGACCATAAGTTGACCATTCTTTCTAGGAGATCAACCGACATCAGATTTTCCCCAAAAGAGGAAGGTGACTAGAAGTCGTAGATGCATAGAGATTGTTTACACTAGATATTATGTTTTTCTACATTTTTGTTTGTGTCTTCATTGATAATTTTATCTATCCCTGCTGCGATATGTAAAGATATGGCATATCCAAACTAATCATATATATAGTATTTAAAAAATTATTTAATTAGAGAAGGTATTAGTAAACTCAAAACTCTCAGCTTGTGCTACTAATCTAGTTTTCATGTGGGTAATATTGGTTTATGTAGTTTTCTTTTGATGCAATTCAAATTTCCTAATGTTATAAAAAAGAAAAATAATATTCCATCTGATAATTATATTATGTTATTTTTTTTTTCCCTTGGAAAAAAGTTGTAATTTCTATTGATATATAAGAAATTGCATTCTGTAGATGCTGAGGTATATGCATATGGGGCAAGATTGCCGGTCAAGAAATATATAGAAAACAATCCAAAAAAGGCTAGAAAAAGCATAACAGCTATGTCTCCACGGAGGGAGTCTGTAATCAGCTATATTGTGTCTCCAAAAGTATTATGTCATCTCTTCGCAGAGAGATTTATAAAAACTACATACTGGGTAACAAAAAATATGTATATTCATATATGAGCAACTAAACTAATATATATAATAATAAAAAAACTATGGGCTTATATCCCATTCTGTCCATGTTCCAAAAAAGGTCTATGATAGTATTGGTGGAAGGTTCCATCAATTTCCTCCTGGATCAAGCAGTCAATTTCCTGTCTGTGCGCTGGCGCTTTGGATAGCTGATCTACCCCCATGTTTTTCTCCCTGTAAATGGATGACAGATAAAGGAATCAAATGAAGTTATCAATCTGACAGATAAAGGAATCAAGTGAAGTTATCAATCTCTGTGCTTCATCAAGTATATGTCTTAAAGAATAAGCATTGCAATGGGATGCATTATTAAGCCAATTGCATACAATTTTGGAGTCACCAAATAATTGTAGATGTCTACAGCATTGTTCTAGAGTTGCAGTACAGAGTTCAGCATAATTATTAGTGCCCCTGCCAAGATTTATTTGAATCTCAAAACAGTGAGATTCCTTTAGAAAAAGGATGGCTCCCCGTCCACATCCTGTTTCTTGTGCGGAGCCATCAAAATAAGCCCACGATTTTGATTTGTCAATGGATTCTGGGATATTGGTGTGGGGAGGGGGGATGGAGTCCTCCTCAGGAATAAGATCAAAATCAGCTATAGTATAGAGGAGGATGGTTGGCCAATGGGGGGCTTTTTGGTGGAATATGGAATGGTTTCTGGCAATCCAAATAGACCAGCAGGCGAGTAGGGGCATGTTCCTGGCTTTTCCAAAATGGTTTTGACACCAGGAATTCCAGGCCTGCTGAAAGTTGGGCCCTTGCCTGGCTTTTAAAGAGGGGTAATGTGAGCTAATACAATTCCAATAAGCAAGTGAGGATGGACATTGAAGGGATAGGTGATCAGTACTCTCCTCACTATTTTGACATAAATGACACCAAAAAGGTCCATTAAAGGCTCTTTTCATCAAATTAATTCCTGTAGGGATCTTATCAAAAAGAATATCCCACAGCAATAGGCGGGACCGGGGTGTCGCGTTTAGTTTCCAGAGTAATCTCCAAATCGGGTTGATGAATTGAGGCTTGTGATGCTCCATGAGTCTGATGTAGCCCTCTTTAGGAGAGTATGAACTGTGTTTAGCGAAAGCCCATATGAGCTTGTCCAGTTCATCTGTCAAACATATATGTGCCTGTGAGAGAGCTTCAGTATACTCCTGCCAATCCCATTGCCAAGGTTCGAGAATATCAAAATCTCGAGCCGATTTCCAAGCATGTCGAAGAAAGGAGGAATTATTCCTATCTCCAATATGTTTAATGTGTATGATGCCCCTGCTGTTGAGGTGCCTAATAAAATATGTTGGTAGTCTCTGTGCATTTCCACAACCCACCCAAGGATCACTGCCGATGCGAACAACATTTCCTTCATTTATTCTCCAAGTGATACCTTCTCGAATTAGTGGCAATGCATTCAAAACTGCCTTCTAGATGTTAGAGATATTATGGTTGGTGCCATGGACCTGTCTGAACCAGTCCATCAAATTCATTGGCCAGATGTATTTTTCTTGTGCAACCCGTGCCCACATAGTGCTGGAGGTGATAAGGTGCCAACCAAGTTTTGCAGCCAATGCTTTTGAAAAAAGATCTAGTCGTTTAATTCCCCATCCACCCCATCTCTTTGGTTTGGCAATTTTGTCCCAACTGACCTAGGTGAAGATTTTGCCCGGTTGATTGCCCCTCCATAAGAATATACAACATATACTTTGAAGCCTGTTCAGAATACCTTTCGGTATCCAAGCGAGGGTCATCCAGAAAACATGAGTAGCCTCGATTACAACTTTTATAAGGATTAATCTACCAGCACGGGATAGATATTTAAGGTACCATACCTAAAGGCGCTTTTCCACTTTAACAATGAGCCACGTCCAATCTGCTATCCTGTAGCCAAGAGGCTTGAGCCTGAAGCCTAGGTACTTTAAACCCTCTTCCAAATTCAACTGGGTGTAAGGGAATCACTATGAGGTGAAAATGGTCTCATGTTAGGAGCATCCAAAGGTGGTCATAGTGGACTTCCCATTGTTCACAGTCATACCAGTTGCCTGTTGAAAGAGATTGAAAATATTTTGGAGGGCTATAGTGTCTCCAATGCTGCCATTTAGGAAAATGAGACTGTCATCCACGAACAAAAGGTGGGCCAGGTAAAAATTCCCCGAGAGCTTAATGCCAACCAATTGATTTCTATTGCGAGCTGTAATGATTGATCTGCTTAATCCTTCCATGATAAGTAAGAAGAGAAGGGGGGAGAGAGGAGATCCCTGTCTGAGTCATATTTCCGATAGGAAGAAAGATGTGGGTTCTCCATTTGTTAAAACATTGTAGGGTACATCTTTTATGCAGCACATGATCCACTTGATATATAAATGAGGAATGCATAAGTGAGTCAAAAGTAGTCTAATGTAGAGCCAGTTTGTGCAATCAAAAGCCTTCGAGAGGTCTACCTTCAATATCATACCTTTCTGCTTCTTGGTCTGCATAGTATGCAAGAGCTCCTGAGCAGTGGCGATCGCCTCATGTATCTCTCTATTCTGAAGAAATGCAAATTGTTCTACAGATATATGTTTGGACAGGATTGGCTTCATATGATTTGTGATGACCTTTGCAATGATTTTATACATGCAGTTACAAAGTGAGATGGGTTGGAAATCATTGAAAGAGGATGGGACATCGGATTTCAGGATGAGGGCTATGAAGGTGGATTTGATTGCTGAGGGTAATTTTCCCTTTTTCCTGCAGTCCTCCATACTCTTGAGGAGATCATCCCCCATGATATCAAAAAACGCTGGGTAGAATTCTATGGTCCATCCATCAGGTCTGGGGCTCTTATCTTTCTTGAACCATTCTAGAGTTGCTTCCAGCTCTTCCTTTGAAACTTCCATCGTTAGATTCTCCTAATCTTCATGCTGCACAAGCCTAGGGAAGTGTTCTACCACCCGCATAATTTCCAAGATGTTCACCTCTCTAGGTGCCCTGTAGATGTTGCAGAAGTGCTCTTTGGCCAATTTGGCTAAATCTTGTTGTGTAGTAGCCAAATGTCCCTGTGCATTATGAAGTTCCCAAATAGTGTTTATAGCTTTTCTTCCATTAGCAAATTTGTGGAAAAATTTTGTATTGTTATCTCATTTAGTAAGCCAGATTTCCCTGCTTCTTAGTCTCCAGCTCTCCTCCCTTTCTTTCAGGATATGAGATCGCTTCAAGACAAGGGAGCTATAAAGGTCTTTATGTTCTTGAGATAAGAAAGTGCAATTAGATGAGTCCTCAAAAGAGGTAATGGCCAGTTCTGCCTCCTTCAAAATATTGTCATCATTTATCTGTTTCTAATGTGCCCACCTTCTTGTCATCCCCTTGAGATCTGTTAATTTCTTGATGTAGCCAGCAGTATGATCCTCATGTTCCAAGATGGGGTTGGATTGCCAGAAATTTGTTACTAAATGAATATAGGAGGGGTCCTTTAGCCAGGAGGCATTGAACTTGAAAGGACTTTTGATTTTCTGGGTAGTGTTTGCCAATTCCAATAAAATAGGTCGATGATCTGAAATACCTCCAGTACCCACCCACTACTTAATGCGAGAATGGGAGGTTAGAAAGGCTTCCTTAATAAGGAATCTGTCCAGTATTCTTGCAAGGCTGTGATCACCACTACGATTGTTAGTCCTAGTATACTGAATCCTGGCGGATGGTATGTCAACCCACTGATGCTGCTCCAGTAAGGCAGGTATGTTAATTTATATAATATGTAATATTATTTTCCTTATTGAATATGAGAAGAGTAGAATAATCTTGTCATGGTTATAAAAACATCATTAACAATATACATAAAATTATTAGAGCGTTTATTTAACTGAAATGCAATCCTATCATATTAATATTATGTATTGAAGTAGAATGGAAACTCGTCATATAATAAAGAGGTGATTCAAAATATTAATTAGTCAACTACATCTCAAATAAATTTTGTTGATACAAATTTATTTTTAAATACTCTAATAAATTGTATAGACTTAAATTTATCAATTATATATGTTGTAAGGTCCCACATAGGTTTTTTTTTATAAAGAAATTCACCATGATTGTCTTTCGACAATAGATTTGAAATATTAGTAACTTGATAACAAACATAGTGGAATGGAGTTCCATTCTTTTGTTGAATCCAATTGTAAATAAAGTTTGGCAAATTTTTCTATGATTTATTATATCAGAAACCTAGAAGGGAATGAATTGATGAATCCTCAAAATTAAAATGAATTCCTTAGATTTAATCTAGCATTCTACTTAATAATATTAGGGAAACTGTTATGCTAACCCCCTAGACTATTTAGGAATGGGATGAAAATCATCAACAAAAGTAAATTCTCTATTAAATATATGTCAATACATAGGAATTCCTCAAGTGTTTGTGTCTCCACTCAACTCCTTATGTCCCGACCATTGGTCCTTTCCCCAAATTAGTTTCTTAAAGATGAACTTTTATGGGGATGAAAGGTAATCAAGGATTGGCTAATTTTGGTCGAGCTTTCAGGACTAGTCAAGGTCAAATAATCCATATTTATTTAGAAGACCATGGAATAGACAATAGCAATGTTTTTGAATAATTTTCTTTAGAAGAAGGATTATACATTTCTTGAAGATGAAATTTTCAAAAATTTGTAATAGAAGGGGACATAAAAATAATAATTTAGATGATTAGAAAACTTTAATATCACTCCCCCCTTCTAAAGTCTCAAATAGTTGGAGAATCAAAATAAACTTAGTGAGGGTAACAACACTCTTGGAAGGAGTTGCTACTCTGTTTATCTCACATGTTATGAGAAATGGAAAGGAAATTGCAAACAAATTAGGTAATGAAGGGATCAATATTAAATTTGACACCTTAGACCATAATCGGAATAGAGACATATTATACCCATTAAAATACATATGTCAAGAAATCACATATAAGGATTATGGTCGTTGTGGTAGGTGCTTGAGTCTGGAATCTATGCCCGTAAATTAACATGTGTATGCCAAAATGTAAATGTATTTTTTTGTACATCTGCTAGCTTGAAGCTCACATGAAAAATAAGGTGAATGTGGATGGAAAAGACAAAGATGAAGGTGTGGGAGTTATGGTTCACCATGGAGATTAGTATGTGGGAAAACTTGGAGGGACAAGTTGATCCATTGGATACCTATATCCTAATTTATAGTTTAATTATATAATACTTGGTTGAGAGGATTAGGCATTATCACCTAAAATGGAGGGGTAATTAAAGATATTAGGTTGTATTTTTGAATTACTTAACCATGTGTTGGGGGGTTGTGACATGGAAGGTCAACAATGAGTTTATTTGTCTTTTATATTCTACTTAAGGCATATCCTCACCTAGCTTTAGGGATATTTTTTGGGATTTTCCTTTCTATTAAGCTCTTAAGGATCCCATATTCTCTATGGCTAGCTCAATGCATTTATATGGAAGGACATATCCATGATTCTTGGCTAAATACTAGATTTTAGTTTAAAGGTGTAGTTTTGTGGATGTGAGTTTGAAGGGTTTATGAATGGGCTTTGGGTGTCTTCATGATTTGGATTAGCAGTAGTCATTGTATCTTCTGGTTCATATTTCCATTGTTTTTTAGTGTTGAATTTTCAATTAAATTTTTTCTTCCTTCTCTATTGGTTCTATTACTATTTATTTAATATTTTTCTAATATTGGAGATATTTTTCTTGTAAGACTCTTTCTTTCCCCCCTGTTAATTTTATTTGTGACCTCTCATCCTTCATGACATTTATATGAAGGTATAGCTGAAGGTTTGTTAAGTATTGGAAGCTTGAATGATTCCACTCTATTGTCCTGGGTCATCCGTTTCCCTGTGGTAATTCTTCTTTAAGCATTATTTTTTGTTTACATTTTCTTGAGGATTGACTTAATTCCACTAGATTTTGGAACATCTACATTTTCTTCTCCACTTGCTATGACATGAAGAAGAATCTCCTTGAGAGGTAGAGTAGGGAGAGGGGGCATGACTAATCCCATTATAATTGTAGATGCTCATAGTATTTTATCCTCTTAACGTAGCATCTAGACTATAGCTCACCACTCTAGGGATCCTTTTATTAATGTGATTCCCAATATGGTTTGACAGATCATCTCAGAAGTGGAGGATGAAGTTTGATATGAAAGAAAATTCATTCTTGATCAATAGCTTAACAGGGAAACTAGGACATGGATCCTTGGGATTGGCACTTCTACTTGATCTCAAAGCATCTTGTACATGTACTAAGCTAATCTCTATTGGCATATAAAATTTCTCATTGGAAAAGTTCCCATTGAGAGGTATAATATTCAGTAAGAAACGTTAATCTCCATTACAAAGATTATGGAAAAACCTTGATAACTTAGATAATAAAGTCTATGTTTGGCTAAGAAAATTCTAGGCATCACCTTTGCCACATCTGATGAAGACAATGACTCACAACAACCAATCAGGGTTGACTCTCTATTAGGATGAAATATCAAGGGAACCTATGTTTCAATTACATTTTTTTTTTTATATTGGCACTAGTTTAATTATAAGACTCAATATCTAGCAATTTATTTTTGTTAAATATCCTTTTGTTTAAGGAATAGACTTATGCTTCTACACCAATACCTTTTTAACATCCATTGTGTATTTTTTTTTATTTTATTTTATTTTATTTTATTTTATTTTAATGTAAAATACCTATATATATAATATGATTGATTTATTTAAAATAACAAATGCTAAAATCCCAACTTTGACTATGAAACTTTTAACTCTATATATGATATGTGCTAATTTTGTTGGACCTTGTCAATAATTTTTCTCAACTATTCTACATATTTTTACTTTTATTTAAAAATAAAATAATAAATAAATATATAGAATATTTTTAGAGAACATTATCATTAAAAGTTATATATTGTTTTCCACAGGTCTTGTATATACGATGATCAGGTGCTCTGTTAAAGCACTTCTTGGTGTGAAGTCACTAGTTCAATTCCTCAACCTAATCAGGGTGATATATTGGACATGATGAGATGTAGTCTTACCAAGCTTACAAATATATATATATATATATATATATATTATATATATATATATATATATATATATTATTACTATATAATAATGATCTAATTTAAAGTTTATTTCAAGTTAGAGATTAAGTTGTTATCTATGATTCTTAGATATGTGGGACATGTGATATTTCTTTGTACGAGTATAGATCCGTCTTACCTTCGAATATACCAAGCTAGTAGAGGGATCAAATCTCATTTTGAATAGAAAACTTGAGGAAAAAGTTTTCATCTTCAAAGATTTGATCCTTCACAACACTTGGTAGATCTAATGTTAAGCTAGATCTATGCATGTTCTTTAAAATATTTTTTATATGATATATAAATTAAAATATTTATACATAAAAATATCTATGCCTATATGCATGTCTATTTTGCAATAAGGTTTCCAAAATTTTAATTTAATTCTCAAGATATATTAGGTTAATGGAATATTCATAATAGTAATCATAGATAAGAGGATGTGATTTACCTCAAAAGTAGTTATGCCATTTTTTCCTTTTTAATTAAATTGATTAATTAAAAAATTCTAATGAACATGTATTGTAGGGTATTAGTAAGCCATGGTATTGGCCCATCATATTGTAACAACCATTATTTACAGGTTACGAATATCCATTGTAAAGTGGGGATGAATCTCCATGGCTAAAGAGATTTTTTATGTCTTGTTTTAAACTTATGTATGTTTAAGTCATATAATAGTTCCTTTTATAAATAGTATTTATAATAGTAATTTAAAGAAAAATTACAATGTTGTTAATTTTAATGATTTAAGGTATTTAAGGTATATTGTGACAAGAAGAAAAGGCACGTTGAGCTACATGTGAAGGTTTTGGACACAAAATTTGTTTGTAATCCCTTGGTGATAGAATTTATGGACAGAAGCGTCATTAAGGAGATGGAAAGGTGGAGCTTGGAAGGTATTACCTACTTGGTTCACTTGGCAACGCTCTCTTGAGAGTCAAGCTGGAGTCTCAACGTATGGAGGCACACATCTACAACTACATTTAGGCATTATGAAGTCATTCAACATGTAAGAGTAGAACAATCAACCATATGGGAGTCCTCTCAAGGCCCCAATATATAGTCATTGTGACAATTGGTGAAGGGGATAGCATCATAGGTCAAGTAATTCAAACATTTCTACCCATTATTTTGATTCCTTCATATGCTTTAGTTGTGTTGTTCTTTGGACAATGTGAGTAGTGGGTATTGATCCCTCGATCCTCTAATGGTTGGCCTAGGTGAGAGTGTGTGCTTTCCTTTTTTGTTTCTAATTGTAGCTAGGAGGATAAGTGTTTTCAACAAAGAGTGGCCATATTACTGGTTTTTTAAAGGTGATCAGTGCTTCAATTTAGTAGTGTGTGTCCATGTTGGGGCTGGACAGAAAGGGGCCAAACTAGTAAAGGTAATTCAACAAGTAGAAAACTGCCACCCTTCTTCATTTACACTTCATGTTAGGAATTTTTCCATTATCTAGCTCGCTAGGTGTGTCTCTTATCTTGGGAGGGTAGTTCTCTTAAGGAAATCTTCGATATAGGTCCTTGGGGAGACAACATTTCGGGGTTGTCCTTCCTTGACCCCTCTACAAGTGGTGTGCATGTGCACAATAGTATTAATATGAGTTGGGTGGCTAATTGGAAGTTTTGAAATGGGTTATGTGAATCCCTTATTGTGAAAACCAAATGTGTATTCTACCAAATATTGGTGAAAGACATGGTATGTCGGTGCAATCATGCCTGAGGGGGCAGGGATATTTCATGGCCAACATTTTGAATGCGTTGTCTAGGTGGAGGAGCCAAATGAGGATGTGGTGGGGGGAGTGGATTGGAGGGTGAGGTGGCTCAAGTATATGCCTAGTCTCTAGGCCATGTAGAGCAACCTCCCTTGTGTGCAATGATAGGAAATCAAATGTGGGATATTGGAGCGAACCTAGACATCATCTGCCAACAGAGGTATGACAACCGAAATGATATTATATCCTATATACATGACATTCAATATAACCACAAAGAAATTATAGAGTGACTTGCTTCTGTGAGATGTTGTCAATGCCACAAAAACGAGTGGACGGATGATATTGAGCTACAATTGAAGAATATTGAACATCATATATATGAAGGGCCCTCCTATGGTCCCATGTGATCAAGATTCAAATCCTCCTCCTTTATATGAAAATTGCAGGATGTTTTTTTCTTTTGTTTGTGTTTTGGGTTGTCTGGTCATTTTGTCTTAGGGATTGATGTAAGAGATGGAGATATATTGTATGTTTTTTCACTGCTCTCCTCACTAACAAACATGGTCAGAGTGAAGTGGGGAGAGCATAAGGCGTCTCTAATTAAAATTGTATCTTTTTGAAAATTTAATGAAAGATATTTTATCGAAAAAAATGATTTTTAAGATCTTGGTAATGTAAGATATACCATAATGTAGGTGTTTTAATATGCATAATCATTCCAACGGTTAATTTATATCATTTTATTAGTATGATTTTTAATTCCATCGCATTCTACAAGAAGTATCCCTTTTAAAAATAAAATAGAATATTCACTTATTAAAAAAAATCAATACAATGTAATAAAAACAAATACAGACACATACATACACATATGTTAGTTAGTTTTAGATATATGCATTATTATATTAAAACCAATATGAAAGAGATGTGTAATATTTAAATATTTCAATGTCCATATTAAGTAATATAATTTTATATCAAATTTATGAAGAGATTGGGCAATCAAAAGTTAAAAATGTTTCATATCTTTATATATATACTACTACATATAAATTAAAAAAGTGATCGATGCAGCTCAATTGGTGATCGAAGCAATGTGAAAACCGTGAAAACTGAGATCCAAAGGTTCAAATTCCCCTAGTTGGACTTGGTTTATGGAGACACGGATAGGTAGTAGATCCCCAAAGGTTTACTAGTAGTTACCTATCACGCAGGCTGATGGGTTCCTCCGGGACAGAAAAAATTAATTAATACTTATTCATTCCATTTTTAATATGAAATAAGAAGCACATGTCTAAAACGTATTTAAATATGACTCATGAATATAATATTTCAGTATGTAAATTAAGTAACATATTTCAAGTAAAATACTTTAATATTAACTAATAAATAGATTTATCAATGGATAGAGAGTGATATATGCAAATGTAAGGAAGACATGAATTTACAAATATATTAATAACATAAATACATTTAAATATGTACAATAGTAGATCATAAATAAAGCATTTTAATGGTAATTAAGCAGTCAAAATCACCTGAAGAACATATTGGGTCTTGGCTACACCAGTGCTTGACATGGCTAGAGTTTTTCCCACTGTGTTTCTAACAAATAAGATTCACGTTAGAGAGTTTCTTAACAACACACCCATCCCCATCTATTTGATTCCATTATGGTCCTTCTTTTTTTATTAAAATAAATATAAAAATAATTTTAAATTCCATTGTGTAAGAACATTCCTTATTTACGTCCCTCAAATGAAAGGTGAAACAACTTACAATGCTTGCCCTCATAAAATTAAAAAAACCGAGCATGAGGAAAATATAAGGAGGACGATAACACATTTTTTCATAACATAAGAGGAGAAATATTTTATATAGGATTTCTCCACAAGTTGTTTCAATCATACCCACAACCTAGCAGAGTGGGTGAGTGATGGATGGTAGGGATCATCAACAGATAGGCATGGTCTAGAGAATCAAATTAGAGAAGTTTATACAATTGCTAGATGGGAATTAATTGTAGCTCTAACTTTAAAATATGTATGGAACAAAAAAAGAAGTGAAATTTTGTAGCTAGAGCGTATGGGAGACTGAGGATGGAGCGCAACTAGGGTTTGCATTCATGGGCCCCACCAGACAATCCCACAAACATTGGAAGCTGGAACAATGGGGGATTGGCCTCGTGGGTAGGGGATAACGGTCCTGCACCTTCATGCCCAACAAAAGGGAAGAAGGAAATGACAAAGGGAAAGAGTGACATGGTAATGAGTGGAATGGAAGGGGAGGGGGGAGAGATCCCCTCCTACTGAAATGTCGCCGCATGTGAGACAAGCAACCAGGGATCACCCGGGGGAAACGGGAAATGAGGAAAGGGTTTACCTGTAATGGGAGTGAAATGGAAAGCTGGACTGGGAGGAAAATACCTACCGAGAGCTTCCAAAAAAAGTAGATTTGTAATACCAAATAACAAACTGGAGGAGTACAGAGGATATATGATGATCATACCTTGGTGTGTAAGTTCATAGGGGCCTAGAAAAATAAGAAAGAACTGATAAAGTCGATTCAACATCAATGGAATCCAAAAGGGAATATCGATCTCAAATTTGGGGCGAAAGGGTCCTTCTCGGTTATTTTCTCTAACCTAGAAGATAAGGAGAGATTATTTGAAGACAGACCTTATTTCTTGACCAATGCAAGCATGTTTATGAGATAATGGGAGGAGTGCTACAACTCAGATAAGGAGAAGATGCTGGTGGCACCCATCTGGGTTTGACTCTTTGGCCTCCAATTGGACTTCTGGGACCCATATATTGTAGAAGGAATATGCATCGCAATTAGCACATTCGTCAAAATGGTAGACATGACAAGAAAAGGTAGGTATACTTCATATGCAAGAATATGTGTTTACATGAATATCACGAAGTTGTTACCAGATTGCATAGAATTCGAACACCATAATGAGGTCTGGCAGCAAACCATGGACTACGAGAATATCCCATTTAGATGTCGAAGATGCCATGAATAGGGGAACCTGTACTGAGCTTGCCCACTAAACAACCCAGATAACCAAGTGCAAAGGAAAGAAGACAAGAGAGGAAACCACAAAAGCCGAGGGAGACGACTTCCAAGAAGTTCACAGAAGAAGAAGAAATCATAAACCAGCAGGGTCACAAAAGCCTCACCAAAATGAGGTAGAGCGACAAAACATCAATAGATTTTCTACCCTTGAATTAGAGGATGTGAGAGAGATGAATGAGGAAGTCATGAAGGAGGCAACATATACTCAGTAGAAGGAAAATGAGGGAAGAGACAAGAAATAAATGAAAAAGAAGGAGGAGAATAACATGCAAACGGTGGATCAAAATCAAATGGAGATTGATCCCTGGAAAGAATATTTCAGTGCGAAGGAGCAAGTGATGAAATTACTATTACAGGAATGGAGACACATGGATGAATGCTTCATACCAGAGGATCAAAATAAAATCTATAAAGAAACCTTTCAGCAATACAAGCTAAAATAGGGAACTACTTTAATAATCCAACCAGAACACCTAGGCTCCCAAGCAGGACAAGGGAAAGACTTAGGAGGAGAAGGAAAAGGTGGAAATAAAAGGGGCAGAAGACCAATGAATGAGTCCATACAGATGGTAAGTGAACTTCTAATAAACTGGGGGAGAGTGGTGCCACTATCAGAGGTATTCCAACAACCACCAAAAATGTTATAGTGATCATCACAACCTAGAATATAAGAGGCCTCAATAGTAGAGGAAAACAAAGATACCTCAAAGAGAGGTTGAAAAATAATAGAGCAAGTATTATGATGTTGTATGAATTTAAAATCAGTTGAAAAAGGCTAAGAGAGGTTATGGAAAAACATAAACCCCACTACCAAGTCATAGGGCAAGATGAAAATGGAAGCGCGAGAGGATTGTCCATAATCTGGAACCTAGGAGAAATATGGTTCGATGACTGGGTTAGTGTGTCATGAATCCTCTCTGGGAGATTCAAGGTGATTGGTTCCAATGACTAGGTACAAATCACAAGTGTATATGGCCCCCATATACTAAGGGGAAGGAGGACATTTCTCCATAATATTGTAAAAATGAGAAGCCTATACCTTGAGGACCTATGGGTGGTGGGAGGGGATTTTAATATGATCACCTCTCTCACAAAAAAAAGAGGGGGCATGAGGAGAATGGAGACGGATATGGAATTCTTTAGGGACACTATTGTGGAGCAAAGACTACTTGACATCCAAACTATAAATGGGATGCACACATGGAACAATAGAACAGGGGGGAACCAACAAATCGCATCCAAATTACATAGATTTTTGATACCGAAACAAGTAATTACTAGACAAATCTTAACTGAAGCCTTGATTCTCCCTAGGATGGGCTCAGATCACTAACCGATCAGGCTAGAAGTGGACTTGAAATCCAACCCAAAAGACCGCCCCTTCAGTTTTGAAGCTTTTTGCCTCAAAGACCCTGGTCTCATCAAAAAAATGAAGCTATGGTGGACACAGAGTGAAAAATAGGGGAGGAACTACATGCAAACATTCCAACTAAAACTCAAAGAAATAAAAATAAAAGTAAATATATGGAACAAATAATAATTCAAAGACATTATGAAGGATCTATAATAATTGAACCAAAAGATGATATAAGTGAAATAAAAAATAATATGGGAAGGGAGATCGGAGGAGACAACAACAAAATAGGGAAGGATCATAAGTCAACTGGAGGAGAGGCAAAAACAAGAGGATATTCTGTGGAAATAGAAGGTGAGAGTGAAATGGTTAAGAGAAGGAGAGAGGAACACCAGGTTCTTCCACAAGGCCATGATCCAACGTTGAAAAAGCTAGAAAATATTTTCACTTAAATATGCCGAGGGGAATCTTAGTATGCAACATGAATAGATGGAGAGAATCCTTGTAAAGCACTTCAGGGATCTCCTAATAGAACCTCAAGAGGACAGAAAGGAAGAAAAAAAAAGAATCTCCCAGCACATTCCTTAGAAGGTCA
The DNA here is from genome assembly GCA_000404065.3 of Pinus taeda. Taxonomy (NCBI): domain Eukaryota; kingdom Viridiplantae; phylum Streptophyta; class Pinopsida; order Pinales; family Pinaceae; genus Pinus; species Pinus taeda. Next base: position 68,715 of record APFE031144115.1, read on the forward strand.
CTCAAGAACATAACCTAGACTTGATGAGAGTGGCAACACTGGAGGAAGTTGAAGAAATCATCAAAGGAATGAAAAATAAAAAGGCCCCACTCTCAGATGGATTCATAGCGAAAATCTTCCAAAGCTACATTGTCGTTCATGGGAACAGACATCCTGGAGGTTGTGGAGGAATCAAGACTAAATCAAAATGTATGCCTTGGCCTTAGCTCCACTTTCATTACACTCATTCCTAAAACATCAAAATTGGAGGACTGAAAGGGTTTCAGACCCATTTCCCTGTGTAATGTCATCTATAAAATGATAGCCACTCTGATCGCCAAAAGGTTAAAGCTAATTATCCCAATAATTATATCCCCAAAACAGACAGGCTTTGTTGAAGGGAGATAAATCCTAGATAGACTAGTCACTTCCCAAAAGGTGGTGCACTCCCTCAAGATCAAGAAAACTACAGGCATGTTGGTGAAGATGAATCTCTCCAAGGCCTATGATCAATTAAGATGGGAATATCTAAGGAATATACTTAGGGTGTATGGTTTTAACCACATATGGATGAATTGGATAAGCTTATGATATCCACCCTTCTTTTTTCTATCCTTTTAAATGGAACCCCTACTAGTACTTTCAACCCCACTCGGGGTCTGAGGCATTGGGACCCCTTGTCTCCTTTCCTGTTTATTATCATGGCTGAAGGTTTGGGTAGATACATCAAGGAGGAAGCCCAGGAATCTAGAATAAAATGCCTAAGGGTATGGGGGAATGACCTTGCAATTACATGTCAGAAATTCGTGGACGATATCATGTTCTTTTACTAAGTCTTTCTCAAAGAAGCCTGAAGAATGAAAGAAATCCTGAATACCTTTATGCAAACCTCTAGGACACAAATCAGGAAGGAAAATTCATGTACCTTAGTCTTCAATACCCAAGGGAATGTTAAATCCTACCTGGTTAGGATTATGGGATTCACCATAGGTAACCTCCCAACAAAGTACCTGGGAATGCCCCTAGTGGAAAACCCACTAAAATTGGCAGGATGGAAACAAACTATCCACAAGAATAAAGGAAGGTTGGGGAAATGGGCCTTTCGATCCCTAAATATTGCAGGTAGAATAGTCCTCCTAAAAGTAGTTTTGCAACCAATTCCAAGCTATCAGTTTTCAGGCATGGCCACCCCCAAGGGGGCTTGTACAAAAATGGTGGACATTTTCAAAAAATTCCTAAGGCGAGGGGCACAATAGAAGAAGAAGTCGGCTCTGATGTCCTAGCAGGGATTGGAAGATAAAAATTCAGAAGGAGGGCTTGGATTATGAGACCCCTACACCTTAAATCAAATTATTGGGGCAAAACTTTGGTGGAGATGGATAGGGGGAGGATGTGATCTATGGAAACAACTTTGGACATGAAAGTATAATATGCCAGAGAGAATGTAGGAAATTCTCAGGTACAAATATCCACCCAAAGGCTCAGCCATATGGAACTTAGCAAGACAAAACCAAGAGATCATTGCCCAACATGCTTTCTGGGAAACTAAAAATGGAAGAACAACATGATTCCGGTAGGATTCATGGAAGCAAAGAAGAAAACTGATAGATAGGAAATTTATTTAAGACATTTATAGATTCACTAATGATAGGAATATGCACTATGTAGAACATTTTTTGAATGAAGGGAGAGGGATAGGAAACTGGAGAAATAGGGAAAAGGTACCAGATTGGGGTCAAGGTATAGCGATTGAGCAAGGTGTAGAGTTTGAGAAAGAAATGAGTACAAGAAAAATAACCATCATAATGGGTTGGGATGTCCTAAGATGGAGGCATTCAACAAAACGAACATTTACCATGAAAGAATCTTACGAGCTAAAAGCAAAACAAGAACAAGATGGGCAAGCACTGCTATGGAAATAAATTTGGAGCAGAAGATGGTGGCCTAAAGTAGCTTACATCCTCTAGGTTGTTTGTAAAGGGAGAAAAATGACTTGGGATCAGTTACAGAAAAATGGATGCAAAGTCCAACTTTCTGTTGGATGTGTCAGCAAGACAAAGAGGACATCGAGCACAAAGTGAACTTGTTTCCATTTGGGAATCAACAATGGGGTCAAATATAAGGACTCTTTGGAAGAATGGATAGGAATTTCCAAAGAATAAAAGAAACAATCCTATTATGGAGGAACAACATCTTCAAAAGCCCTGTCTTGAATCGTGCATGGGGAGTAGCCTTGGGATTGAATCTCTGGACCAGATGGAAAGAATGGAACAACAAAATCTTCAAAAATAAAACTTCAACACAATATCAGGTATGGGAAGGATTAGTTAATAACATCAGGGAAATGACTCTTGCAGAACAATGGAGACCAGAAGACTGGCAAGTCCCTCCCCATGAAGAAAGAATACTTCATTATCTTAATTTATCATGTGAAATGATCACCCTGAATGCATGGATAGTGAGAAATATCAATATTGATTGCCCAAAGCATTTCACTCTACTAGGAGAAGGATTCATCAAGCTGGATTTCAACAAGGACTCAAAAGGGAACATGGGAACGACAAGATTAGGTGGCATATTTAGAGATAACCAAGCAAACACATGGCTTATATATGCAAAATCATGTGTAATTGCAAGTAACAATGAATTTGAATTTGCAACAACTAGACAGGGACTCAGAATAGTTGTAAGATTTGGATACAAACACGTGGAAGTGGGAGGTGACTCCAGCTTGGTCATCAACACTATGAGGAAACCTAGCAATGGCATGCCATGGGGTAAACTGAATCAAAACTGGAGGACAACTTGCCTTATCCAGGAAATAGGGGAACTCATTCATAAGTTCAAATATCTAGTAATCAGACATGCAAGAAGGGAAGGGAACAGAGCAACAGATCTCTTGGCCAACTGGGTTTGCAACCAACAACATGGACCAATGGAAACAATATGGCCAATGCAACCCAGGGATGATAGACCAAAACCACTGGAAGAGATCTTGCAACAAGATACCCAAAATGGTCAGGAAATGTAGAATCCTAACAAAAATCCCCCCGATTGGGGTATGTGCCTGAGTACACTAGCTAGTTATGGTATTCAGGCCACATAAGGGAAGGGTACTACCCACTACCCCCCACATGCTCATGGTGATGGGTGTGGTGGCCTCCCACATGACAACTAACAGAAGGTAGGGGAGAAATGGCAGTAGGGCAAGGGTAGTGAAGGAGCTGGGAAGGATAAGCTAGGATGGGTGATGGGATAGAGGATGGTGGACAGGGATTATGAAGGCAAGCAGGATGGAAGAAAGAGTATAGACGATACATGAGGAAGGAGGAGAGAAGCTGCAAGACAGGGAAGCGACCAACAAAGACCTCGACGAAGTATCACTAGATCTGTTCAATGGCCTTCCACACTGATTTCTATGTTTACTATCCTATTCCATGGTTGTGGGGTGACGAAGAAGACCATGGAGGGGAGTTGGGGTAAAGGCTGAGGAGACCATCATATGATGGGAGGGATGGGGACCGGGTTTGAGCTAGAGACTAGCATGTGGAGTGAAAATCATGGCTGTGACCTTAATAAACCTCTTGTGATTAAGCAAGATAGCTGGGTTATAGAGAAGGGAGGGGAGATTGTAGATAAGCTTAAGCGAGGGAGGGAAATTCAATTGGGCAGACAGGAGTGAAAGTAGCATAGGGAAGAGGTATGAGGGAAGGATTTTCGAGTGGAAGAGATGGTTACCTAACTTAATGGGTGGGTGGTGAGCGTCATGTGCATAATTCAAGACCGGCATTGCGACACTACCCTAGGGAGTAGAGGAAAGACATGTCAAAATTTGAAAGGTGGAGAAGCTACTGCAAGGCAAGTGAGCGGCGATGTCACTTCAGGTAGAGGATAGGCACCATAACTTTGGGCAGACAGATACTTGGGAAGAGTCAAGTGTGGCCTGAAATGTGAGGGTAGGGGAATCAATACCAACTTGGAAAGGCATGGATCAATGCCCCATGAACTGATGCATATTGTGTGTGAACAGGCTCAGAAAAAAGAAGTGATGGTCAAACCAACATGTGGAAGAAGATGAGCCAGAAGGTGGAGGGAGTTGCCCAGAGTAGCAGACTCGAGCACCTTGAAACCTACGTGATGGAGGAAGCTAGTAGAACAACTCATCAATGAAGTGGCAACAACGTATAGGGTAGGAACTGATGTAGGAATCCATAAGATTTTAGAAGATTGGGAGGAAAAGATAGAGCAAAAAGAGGAATCCAAAGAGGAAATGGGGAATTAGCAAGAGGTAGTACCAGATCTTGGGAATACTAGGGGTAGACTCACACAGTTTAAGCAGACATTATACTTGTATTGGCTCATGAAGAGCCTTATGGGGAAGGCCATGGAGCAAATATCAATGGGGATGGAAAGGACCCTCCAAGACATACCCAACTAGAAGAAAGACTTACAGACCATTCAATTCTAGTTGTGCAAGTAGGAAAACCGCCTAGATCATATTCAAAGGCATTTCACCTGTATTATGGAGCTGGCTGATATACCCAAAGACTTTGTCAAAGACTTGGCTTCGATGGAGTCAGCATTAGAAGGTCAACATGACTGGTTATGTTCCAAGATTTTTTTGGTTTCTTGTAATTAGAGTTTACTTTTACTGATGCATGATTATGAAGGATAGACACTCAGACTCTTATCAAGATATAGACACATATATATCTTCGGTATATCACCTGAAACTATATTATTTTTAAATGGCTTATAACGAGGATAGGTGGCCAACAGACTTGGTTTGCCACTGGGCAAGTTAATGCCACCTATCTCACATATGTTGTGTAAACTTGTCTTTTATAAATAGGAAAAATAAGGTCCTACCAAGCTTTACAAAAAAAGAAAAATTGTAGCTCTAACTTTGTACAAGCATCTACATCCTCTTCCTTTATTTGGTGGAAAGGCACAGGAAGGAAACCACAAATTGCCACACAAAAAAATATGAGATGTTGTTCTTTTATTGATCACACAAACTTGAACTCACTTGATTACAATGAACCCATAATGGGGTATATATAATTTTTAACTAACGACTCGAATGATGCTAACTTCAACAGGTAAACATTTAATAAATTTAACCTTTTCAAATATATAATGCACTTGAACCTCTAATATTGGACTCGACTTAACTCAACTCAACTCCCACTCACTTCATGCATCATATGCACACAAGAGTAATTACAATTTAGGATGCTTCCGCTTAATTACGACCATATGACTCAATATAACCAAAACATGATTCAACATGCCTCAATTATGCCTACTACGCTTACAATATAAATTGACTCAATCATTACACAAACATACTAGCTAGTCTAAGTCTCAACTAGGCTTACAATGACTTAAAAAATCTTTCACAATTTTCAATTTTATTTTTCATTTACTCCAAATTCGATATCCTTGAAACTCCTTCATTTTTTGTTTCACTTTCTTGGTATAAAATTCATATTTCTCCACTTGCTACAACTGCAATTTTTCTTTGACTTCTCTTGTAATTGTTTGGAAAAGCAATTTGATCCTGTCTTATCCAACTTCCTCCTCAAAGATTTTTTCACTCATGGAATTTAGCCACGACTCTTCATCTTCAAATTGTCTTCTTTTATATGCTTCTTGTAGTTCATATTCTTGACTTTATTTTTTCCATATTTCGTGATAGAAGAATATTTTCTCTTTTCAACTCCATTGTTAAAAAGTAGTTTCAATGATTTCTTCTTTGTCTTCAGAAACTTCCATGTCTTTCTATTCACTTTCATCATTAGGTACTATTTATTTTTCCTTATACTCTACACACTTAATATCAATGTTATAAATATATTCGTTATGCTCTATAGTGAGAGCTTTGATCTCTTCCTCTTCTGTCTTTGCCTTCTCTTCCACTCCTTTACAAACCTCTACTGCTACAAACAAGTTGTCTTCCAATTTTCTTCCAGACACAAGTAGGCTTCTCTCACCAAATAATAACATATCAATTAGATCTTTCTATTGCATCATATGAAACCACTTATCACTAGTTAAATTATCTTCATTAAAGTTAACATCAACATACTTTTCATCCACTCTATTGTGGGATATTCGAGCATGTGTTCTCTCCTTAGAAATTTCAACTTCACCAAATCCATCAGTTGTGGCTGGATTCACCAATTCACGTCTCAGTTTGGAGTCATCATCCACATGTGTCTCTTCATAATGGGATTCACCATCATCTTCAGCATCCACCTTATGGTGAAGTAATTAAGCATTTTTATGCTCTTGCTCTAATTCACACATAAAGGCTTCAACTTCTCTCTCTGTGATGTTTGTTGCATCTTTTTCATCCATAGTTTCACTTTTATAGTTTGCATGATCATCATCCACCTTTGAGTGTGATTCTCCAAGCTATGATGTCCTCTCAGAGTCTTACCCATATACGCTCAGATTTGCAGCTAACTCAATAGACCGTGACATATCTTGTTGTTGCATGTCACTTTCCTTTGTGTCAAACTCTTCTTACAAGATATTCCATGCTCCCTTGGAAGTTGTAGCTTTTGCTACCTTGCACAAAAATTTTTCATCAAATGCCTATTGTATAAAATCCAAAGATAAAGCACCACATACTTCATTATATGGGTTATTAGATCAATAGTCAAATAATTCTTTAATTCTAAGAAAAGTTTACATTTTGACAACCCAAAATTTAAAATTTTTACTAGTAAACCTAGGAAGTGGTAGCATATCATTGCTATACCAATCACCCTCAATCTCTTCTCCGTCTTCTACTAAACTTGTCAGTTCCTCATTTGGAGCCTAAACATCTCTAAACATATCAATGATCTCTACCTCATCTTTTCAATTTCTTTTCTTAATCTTCTTCAATTGTGCTTTGCAACCCGTTACTATAGTGTTTGTTCTATCTTATAGCTGCTTTCCTTATTGCAAGAGGCTTCTCTCCATATCACCCCCCAAAAATATGATTTTCAATACGCACCTAATAAAACAATCTTTGCCAAATTCACGAAAGAGACTTTGCTTTTAAAAAAAAATCCCTTTTATTTAAATAAAAATATCAAAAATCTCCCAAAAGTATATATTTCTTGGAGGAACTTCATCATACACTCCAAAATAAACACTTTAAAAACAAATAACTCTCTCTTCTTAAATAACATTCTTTTTAAACCCTCTTTTATGTTTTTTAAATCTTCGTGCTTTTATGAAAGGAGCGTTCAAACAAATCCCATTAAAAAGTTGCATAGCCCTTTTAAAAATAGCAGTTCCCTTTCTAAAATAACATCCCATTGTATGAAAGCTGAAGGGATTTAAAAAAAAACAAATATTATGCACAAAAAAATACTTTTCACTTCTTTTCATAAATATTAAAAACCTTTAACATTTTCACAAGTGATTTTGACCTTTAACCTTGCCCTGAGTCAGGTGGATAGAGTGACTTCTCCACCTAGGGCTTCGGCCCTCATTTGTGATCGATAGCTACTACTTTACAAATCGACTTATTGGCCACTACTCTAGTGATGGCTTACAATGGTGGCTACGACACCTTGTCAGTATCACGGTCAATTTTGCAGGGTAGTGCTCAATCAAAATATGTTTTTTTTTTTTTAATTCCCTTATTACTTAGTACTAGCATATAGTGTGACTCTACAGTTTTCTGGGTTTTCCTTTTTTAGCATTAATACCAATTTGATCGAAAGTTAGGAGAGGAAAATCACAATTTAACACATAAAACAATACTAGTTGTTATTTTAGTATTAATAACACAAATTGTGTTGTTATTTTAGTATTAATAACAAAAATTTAACTTGGCAAACTTGAACTGACTTAATTACAATAAATCCATCATGAAATATTTATACTTTTTAACTTATTAATACTAAATTTAACATATAAATACTTTCTAAATTTAACCTCTCTAAATATAAATAAACTTAAACTTGTAATATTAAAGTTTCCTTAACTCAACTCCCACCAGGGTTGGAATTTAGATTTCTCTTTACCTGTCATCCAATTTTATTTTTTTTTAAGTTTTGGGTTCTCATGTTTCCCGTCAAGAAATGTTATGCTTAAAATTTTGCCCTTCAAGAGTGACGTTCTCATAAGAAATTAAACCATCACTAATAAAGTTTTGATTAAAAAATTAGCATTCAATAACATAATTATGTTGAAAATTTTCCTATATTTATCCTAGGGAAAAAAACCAAAATTTGAAAAAACTCAATTGTGGAGCTTTCAACAAAAAGTGTTGAACATTTGAAATTTTCTCATTTAAACTATATAATCAGTCCCAAGTAAAACACTTGAGGGTTATCCATTTCATATCTTTAAATTATCATTTAAAACCAACAATTTACATTATGCCACGTGAATATTTAGATGCCTAATAAGACTAAGTTACATGCAAATTCATAGATAATTTCTGACATTATCTAATATAATGTTTGATACAAAATATAAATATATGAAACCTTAAAAAGGCATAAGAATGTATCAACAACTTCCAACCATCCAATAAGAGAAATACATTTGGAAACAAATTATTAATTCATAAATATACATAAATCATGGTTTACTCAAAAATCCAGTTACACCAAACTAATGTCACAACTTACAAGTTCCTAAATTCCATTGCTCCAATGACAATGAAAGCAATGAAATTATTCATGTTGCATGAAAGTTATGCATTAAAGCCAAATAAAGAGGGGAATCACATATATGTGCAAAAAAATCTCCTTGTATTTAAATGCATCTTGAAAAGCATAAAGGGAGAAAAGACATGCCATAGTACCAAAATGATAAAATCCAAATGCATCACATATTTTACCACATTTTCTACAAGGTTGGTAAGATGTGTCCATTTTTTGACGTTGATGGCATTTTTCATGTGCCATCAACCTATAACAATAACACATGAAAAAGGTTTCAAATGATATCTTCAATTTTTTCTTACATCAATGATCATCCATATAACTATTCATGCATGTATTCCACATTCCATCAATAAACAAAGAACGTTAAAATTTCATATAAAAAATGTAAATATAGTAGAGCAAATATATATCTATATATATATAAACTTTGTGCAAAGTAAAAAAACATGTAACTTAATAATTCACACATATCAAAGAGTCTTATTTCCTTAGCAACTTGCCAGATCTCATAAACTTGTTCCCATTCCACATGTGTTGTTTTAGGATCTATTAATGATATACGCATCAATGCATCAAGTGCGTTAATTGATATTCGTGTTCTACTTATATATTTGATCATATTTTTCTTAGAGAACCCCCGTTCACATGCGATGATGCTCGCTGGTATGACAAGCATTGATTGTCATAATTTTAGCATATTTGGATACCTAGAGTGTCAATATTTTGTTTGAGAAAACACTTTTCATGCATCTTTCATTGGGAATCTTTCTCCATTCAAATAAACCACATCAATAAACTGATATTTTTCTCTTTTACAAGTTGTAATATCAAATGTTGGTACATTTTCACCTTCATTACATGTTTTATGTTGCAAATGTGAAAAAAATATTTCAAGCCAATGCTTTGCATTTTTTCTCTGACATAAACATCTGACGGATAATGATAAGGACTAAATAACCTTGCTTGATTAAGAATATGAATATTTGGAAATCATGAATTGAAACCCTCAATCAATGCTTGGACATAATTTCTTGTCAGTTGTATGCAACTCACAAGGGAGCCATCAATGCAAGTTGCCATTGGTTGTGGCAATTGTTCATCATGGATTGGAATATACAAAAAATCATGTCTATGGGTATTTCCCTCTTTCTCAACATTTTCAAGGAAACCCTCTTTAGAGTCATTCAAAAATTTAGTAAGATGTACAACACCTTCAGCAAAAGAATCGAATCTATAGAAATATCTTTAAAGGGAATTAAATCTATGTTTAACAGTTATTCCAAGCCATGTGACACCCACATTATCTTTTTGAAATTTTTTGTTTGGATTATTCAGATACTTTAAAACATCAAAAAAGAATATTAAAACAAAATTGAACTGGAAAAATTCTTGAATTATCATACCATGAATTCTTTCTTTCTCTCTTCCAAAAACTCAAAATAACAGGCATTAATGTAACTAGTCTTTCAACCACTTGACCCCTAGAGAGCCATTGAATCCCAAGGATTTGAAAACCCTGTAAGGATTCTAATTCGATTATATCTAATGAAGAAATGAGTTCATTATTTCTCTTTGCCGATTTTCCAACCCATGAGTATACCTTGTTTACTATTTTCTCAACAAACAAAAACTCTGATATTTTTTTAAGCATCTGATGTTGCAAGTGCTTCACGATGTGTAATGAAATGAATAACAATAACATTTGGTATATCATTATTTAGCAATGTGACAAATCCATTTTCACATCCAACCGTAGATGAAGCAACGTTAGTGGAAACTACTATTAGATTCTCATTTTTCAACTGATTTGTTTCCCTTAAGTTAATGATGGTATCATATATAGTCTTTCCTTTTCCATCAGGAATAGTAATCATTTTCATAAATTCTGATACTAGAGGGCCCAAACCAATCTAGATATGTAGAATACACAACAAGGTGTTGTTCCAAACCATTGTCTATACTTTCATCTAACATTACAGAGAAAAATGGGCTTTCTAACATTTTTCTAGTTTACACCTCTTCAAGGTTATATAATATAGAGTGAAGAAATTTAGTATCTGCTTTTCTATTTATGTAGGAAGAATACTCCACTCGAGAAGGCATATTAGGCATTTGAAGATGCATTTGAAGATGATAAAGATCTTCATAAGTAGCAATTGGAATATCATTCTGTGCAATAAAATATGTTAACTTCATAGTGGTTATGACCCTTTCCTTATTAGCCTCATTTATTGTCACTATGTGTTCTGCAATGGGCTTTGCCAACCTTTCAGTTTCATACAAATTTTTCTGAGTTGATGTTTGATGAATAATAGATTTTGCATGAGTTGTCACAACATCATATTGAATGGTATTACATCCATCTCCAATACCCCATGGACCTTGAGCTTTGTATTTCTCACAATTTTTTCACTTCATACGAGTATTTCCATCTTCAACATTGATACTATACACCCAAGGATGTTTTATCGTCCAGTCTTCTCGAAATTCACATTTTGAGAAAGCCTTCATCCTCGAACTATTAGATCTACCATCTTGTCCTTCCTTTTCATGGCCAAGTATTTCTATATCAACAACAAACTCTTCGTTCATATCTTCATTAGCGTCATTATTCAAATCAAGTATAGATGGAATATCTTTAACATTAGGAGTCTTTGATGTTTCAGAATATCCATAAAATTTGTTAATAGTTGATTGACCCTTTCTTTTTGCAGGCATTTCTATTTAAATAATGTACCTACATGCAAAGCAATTACAGTAAATTAATAATTTAAAAAACTTACAAAAAAAAAACCTTAATATCTACAAATAGAAATCTTAGAAACTTAAAACCCTACCCCAAAAAAATGCCTTAACAATGCACCATGTCCCCATCTAATCTAAATCACGTGACATTAATTTAGGATTCGATTTCAAAGGAACTCTAATTATGGTAAAGCTTTGATTTCTGGTTGCTTTTATTATCGCCAAGTGTGCACTTAATATCTACAAATAGAACTCTTAGAAACTTAAAACCCTACCACAAAAAAATGCCTTAACAATGCACCATGTCACCATGTAATCTAAATCACGTGACATTAATTTAGGCTTCAATTTCAAAGGAACTCTAATTATGGTAAAGCTTTGATTTTTGTTTGCTTTTATTATCGCCAATGTGTCGGTTATCCCATTCTGCGTGAGAAGGCTTTGTTTTTAGCAGTCAAAATGGAGAATGATTTTGGTTAGTTATTTTAAATCCAGTGTTCTCGCCAATAGGTTATAAGTTAAACTTTAGAAATAGAGTATTCCATTTTGCCTAGGATAGGGTGGCTATTAGTAGATAAACTGTAGTAGAATTTTGATTAATTTGTTTAATGAGTGTTTTTATAGATAAACATAAGAATTTTGTTCCCTAACATCTTAAGTCAAAGTATTGCTTCACCTCACACATAAGAATTTTGTTCTCGAAGTAAAATTTAACATAATGAAAACAAGCCATCCAAATGGTTTTGTTCCTTATCATCTTAATTCAAAGTATTACTTCACCTAGTGCATATAAATTTTGGTTCTCTAAGTAAAATTTCAGATAATGAAAATGCATCATCCGAATGGTCAAAAGTCAATTCCATAGTCTCTATCATAGATATCCTTAATAACTAAATTTGTAGGTGGAATACATTAATTTTTAGAATATGTTAATTTTGGGATATATGTGTATATGGGGATTTGACAAAGAAATAATAAACAATCAATTCATAAAAAAATTGAATCCCTGAGAAACCATGGTCTACGTAACGATTGACCGCCTATTTTGAAGAGCTCATGTTTCGTTGAACATCTACCCAACTATTAGCTATATATATATATAGTTTCCTGAACTTGATCTAATCTTGGATTTAAATCGTCTGAGCATATATCTAGATACATTTTTTTGTATTCCTATGCTTTTATATTATCAATATGAAAAGATGGTAAAACTAACATGTGTGACAATAAGAATGATAGAAGAAAGTAGTTTGAGATTAATCACAATGAAGACTGTATGTAATGGACTACATTATTATTATTCACATTTTCTATCATTTTACACCATTATATTGTCACTTTGAATTTAAAACTTTTTACGTTGTCACTTTGCATTCAAAATTTTTATTTTATCATTTTTCATCATTCAAGTTATTAATAGTTTCTATCATCTCAACAAATGAAGATGACTAAGCAAACTTAAAATTAAAATGACCATATTAATTTTCGACATATTTAGAAAACAAAATATTCTAAAAATGAAGTAATGAAGTGTGTAGAGTAAAATACAGAGTTAGGATAAAATAGGGACAAAATTAACATATAAGAAAGGTGTCTTATCTTCCAATGTCATAGCATGTATTATCATCATACTTTGGTTGCTATTATTTTCATTCTTAAAAGCCCAAGGACACTAATTATCCTTAATCACTAAATTGAAATGTTCAACAATCAATTCTCACTGAAACCCGATAAGGATTTTTTGGAATATTAAGTTTATATCGGGGAGTTTGAAGAAATTGAGTGTTCTAAAGATTTTTTTTTGGGTGTTGATTTCATTTATACATTTAAAAAAGCATACAAAACTACTAAAATTTATGATATAACTGAAAATTATATTATTAGATTCTGGCTATAAAAACAAAAACATAAAAACATATAATAATGAAACAAATCCAAATTACAGATTAAAGATATTTATTAATAACTATCCATCATTAATAATTAAGGTAATTGGATGCCATGCTTATGTCTCAGTAGACTTACAAAAAATGAAATTAATCTTGATCCGAATTGGATCCTAAAGAAGTCTCTATGTTTTCATAACTCTGTAAAATTCATGCGAAAGTTTCAAAGGCTTACAAAGTCGAGCTTATCAGAAATATCCATGAATAGTTGTAATTTGTGAGCAGTGACAAGCAATGAGGACCCTCAGTCAAGTGTGCCGACCGTTGGCCCATGGTAATGCACGCTGCCACGAAACAACAAAAAGGGGAGCCTTTTTGAGAAACAGGGGATGTTTCTGATATGCGATTAGCGATAAGTCACTAATAGCATATCGCTAGGAAAACCCCTCAGAGAAGAAATGCCCTCGAGCGACTAGGACCCGAAAAGTCAAAAAACAGTACGAAATTTGTTGATTCCGTCAGAGATGGGTCCCACACAAAAACGAGCAGGATATTAGAAGGGCTTCGAGTGGTAAGCAGTTTCAACCCAATCCAGCTCAATGCCACACAGTGGGTGCCACGCGTCCGGCAAAAGAGAGAGAAAACCGCTCACATTGGATGGGTAAATGTCATGCAACTTAACCGCCTGATATGGATGGAGACTGTAGGATCTGGAGGCTCGAGATTGATGGTGGACATACGATTCGACAGATGAATAGATTCAATGAGGTAAACAAGTTGATTTGTATAAAGTTTGAAGTTAGACATGAACGATGAGTTGGCAGAGGAATACTGTTCGTGGGCATTCTAGGAAGTTAAACGGAAATAACAAAAATTCAAATATTTCCAAGAGAACTGACACTTAGTTCTTTATGAAATGGGTGGCCACCTCCATATGAAGCGTTACACAGTGATGATGATATAGAACAAAGAAATTCAAAAGGAGAAAGCCAGGAGAACCAGAGCGCCGGGAAGTGGAAAGGAATAGTTAGAAAGCATACTAGCTTTAAAGCCATGAACTAATAGAAACAAAGCAAGCCATGAGAAAAGTGAGTAAGAGAGCTAAGAGCAAAGAACTGAGAAAGTAAGTCGGGTTGACCTGCAGAGAAAATGCAGTATCGAGAAAGAGCCAGAGAGTGACAGAGAGTCTGTGCACTCCCAAGAAGGCTTGAGAGGATCAAGTGAACTCCTCAACATAGGTCTGTCATGTATGAGTCTCAGATTGGGCTCATACTACTGTGACCAATAGATGTCAAGTTTTAGTAAGGAAAATCTGTGTACTCCAGAGACGTGGGGGTTCCGTGTCCAGTCCTGCTGATTTATATCACTGTTGTAAAAATATACTTTGAAAAGATAATAGAGAGGCCACCACTGAAGGCTGGACCAGGAGATGTAGCCCAAGAGTATTGGGTGAAATCCTTATTAAAATTTTTGTGTTTACATGTTTACCTATTATGTTTTCTCTAATTACTTCAGTGTCTATGTATTTCACAATCTTATCGATCCGTTGCATAAAGTAACATAGGCACATCCATGCACATGAGTCTGTAATACCTTTAATTCTTTGTCCTATATAAATTCCAGATCAAATCTTTACTCTTAAAGTTATTTATATAAAAAATAAAACAATTATAAATAAATAATAATTAGCTTTAAATCCTGAATTATAATATTTACAATTTTACTTTTATCTTCACTTATTTATAAATAATAAAACATTTTCTTAATAATTTCTCTCACCCTCCTACACAAAATAATTAGAGTAATAATATTCTTTTCCATTATTAAATAACTAATAAAAAATAATTAAAATAAAAACATTTTTTTACTATAAAAATACTATACATTGTGAATGATATCGAGATTTTTTGACATATAAAGAACAATAACCCTAGAACATTTAATAAATAACCAAAGAGGTCCACATGAGATAGTTTGAACAAATATTATGTTAAATACAACAACAGGGTGGAAAAATTATATATTATGTTTGGAAAAATAACATGGTATAAATTGGATATAATATTGGATATATTATATATAATATTGGAAATGTGAAATGACCTTAGCTCTAGTGGTTTGGTAAACAATTTCCATGGATTTGTCTCTCAAGACTAGTTGTAACATGTTTATTTGTGGCATTTATGAAATAATTATATCTAGTGTAATAATTGGTTTTTCAAAGTGTAGAATCTTCTTATCATAATTTGAAATTGAGAAAGATAGAGACAACCATATAGTCATAATGTTGAACTAAAATATGTATTTTTCTTTTTCCAAAAAAAACACGCTTCAGAGAAATTAAGCGTACCATAGAACAAATTCCAGGATAAAAATTACTTGAACCTTACATAGGACTGTCAAAATCCTGTGGGAATCCTAAAAAAATCCGAAAAAACAAAGGCCTTTAATAGCCACCTACATGTCCGCAAAATTATATTCACTCTCAGAAAGCGACTATCTATCAAAGAATTAATCTAAAATAAACTTGTTCATGTCCAATTGAGCAACATCTTTTGAGAGGAAATCAACAACTAAGAGATGCATCCTGATTTCTCATTATTGGTAAATCTTTTCCATTGTGAACAAGATTGGTCATTGATTTTAACATGGATAGCTTGCTTTCTCTATGTTTGTAGCTTATAAACAGTTGGATCTATGCTTGACCATCAATATGGATGTTTGGATGTATATCTAGTAGGGTATGTGCATTGATATAGTTGTGTGGGCATGGCATAGACGATAAAAAAATGAAAGAAGTTGACACAGATTTCAATTCATTCATTGATGATCATTCTTGGATATGTCCTTTAGTATTGTCTTAGGTTAGCCCAAGTTCCTGCAAGAGTTTGGTGGAAGCTTCCCCTCCTGTTAGGTTGGGTATGGACATGGTACAATATTGTAGATTTGTAGTTTATTTGGATTAAGCATAGAAATTACCTCTATACAATGTGGTATAGGGCTCAATCCCAGTGGCATGCTTGATATACGCGTTAAAATAATTGAGACCGAGTGTATGGGAAGCTAGATGATTTTATGAAAACAATTATTTTATTTGTTGCACCTGAAGATAAAGTCGGTTTTGTATGGCTAATGTAATAAACTCCTCTTGACCATTGCTTTTGAAGCCAAGCACAATATGTTTTCCAAAAGGAAAAAAATGGTAATTTGTTTCATCATTTATAGTGTTTCTAGTGATGTACTTGATTTATATAAAATCCATGTAAGATACATTCATTCAACGAAAGCATAATAAAAGAAAAATAAAGAGGATTTAACTCCTCTTAACAATAGACATGTACAACTCCAAGTAGATTTTTCAGTTGACTAGTTAAGGTCCTAGGATTAGTGTGCTTCATATTTAAATTGCCATTTTAAACAAGATGAAACTTATCTTTACAACAAATGTATAGCTCCAAGTAGGCTTTTCAGTTGATTAGTCCTAGAACTACATGGATTCATATTTAAATTTTCCATCTTTTAGATTCCATTTGCGAGTTTTGTTTGCTTATAGAAATTCACTATTTAAATGCTTTGACAGTCGACTATAATTAAACTATCAAGCAAGTACAGGAATAAATAAAATGGGGCAGGTGTTCTATTTTATACATGTGATTCAATCAAAAGTGGCAATGGTTTAGAAATTTGGACGCTTTAATGACATTCTTGAGACAGGATGCCACTATCTGCCATGGAATTTTTGATAAAAGTCAAATTTATTAACTAAATGACTCTCCAAGTAAGATTTCTGGAGAGTGTACAAACACTCACACAATCTATTATGTTCAATCAATAGAACAACCCACTACATATAGGCTTTCTCATAATCAGGTTGTTTGAACCCCTTCCTGAATATTAGGATCTGAGAGCTAAAGTTAGACTCTCAATTGTATCATCACCATAACAATAAACTAAGTTTGGATTTCTCCATTAATTCTAACACTCCCCCTTAATGGAGAAATGATTCACTACAAAACTCAAATGACATACAACGCCTGCTGGTCTCATTCTCAGCTAGGCTTACAATTAAAAACATGAAACATCTTGGTAACACAGTTTTCATCTTAGTCTTCTTGCTATAGAGTCCATGCTTGTAAATTTTTAGTCGAGGCTTTATCTTCACTTTCCTCACCATGAGATAGTGATGTATCATCACCTCATTTCTTCCCCTATGAAGGAAAACTTGAATTCTCATTCTTGTCCTCCTCAAAATTATGGCAGGCTTAATAGGAGAATTTTCCTTCTTACTATTTTTGGCCTCAACTATCTAAACACCAATGATGAATTCTTCACCATTCATTACTACAACTTTTGTGTTGAATTCATAAAGACATGGTGTTTCCAGCCACGCTCCAAGAAACATCAGTTCTTCTTCAAACTTCGTTTTTGTTTCTCATCCCCCAACATTTGCACAAAAAACAATGTTAGATTTATAAAGAGGACCACATTTACTTTCATCTTCCCACTCCTTCAGGAGAGATTTCATTTCACCATCTCTCCTTGTTTCATCCCTTTCTACTGTCACAATTATGCATTCATCCTCTTAACTTAGTTTTGTAGGGATCTTTTTCATTTGATCTGTATGTGAGGATAGGCCTTCTTTCTCACCAAACAGTAATTCGTCAATAAGATGTTTTTCAATCATCAAATTGATCCACTGATCATGAGGTATATAAATATCATCAAAATTGATTTCTGCATTAGGAAAACTTTCAGGTTCTACAATAATGCATGTGTTTTCATCATCACAAATTTGAATTACAAACACACATTCATCACCCATCATTGCATCTTCAGTTTTACAATGAAATATGGGATCATTATTAAGAGAAAATCTTCAGCATCATTGCCCTCATTCAAACAATATTTCATCTCTAAAACATCCCATAGGAATTTTGTACTAAGAATCTCCCCATGTTCATATATTACACTGATTATGATGTTGTCATCTACTCCAGATGTTATAAGATTTAATACTAATGCATCTCCACTATCATTAGTAACATCTTCAACATAATCTAGTAAATTTACCTTCCATAGTACTATTTTTATTTCATTTGCCCAGCATTCATAATTCATACCTGAAAAATATGGTAAATCTGGCATTAACCATTTAATAATCTCACCAAATTCCAAATCTGCATCTTAATCAGCAGTTGGTCTATCATTGTCAACTTGAAACAAATCACAAAATTTTGCAAAACAATATTTTACACTTCTCCATTGAGGCTTTCTCTTGAATTTCCTTCGAGACTCTTTCAATTTACTCTGAAGACCCATTTTCTTCTATTATCTTCTCCCTTGCAAGAACACCTTGACCAAGAATAGTTCACTGCCCACTGCACTTTTCTTGGGGCATTCAAGTTGAAGTCTTGGCATATAAATTCATTGATATTGAAGGGTTTCTTAGCAGAATTCAGCTTTTCTACTAAATTCAACCTTTCTAAAGAATTAAAGCACCTAAATAGTCCTAGAACATCAGCCAAACTTGTTGTGCCACTTCATCCAATAACTCATGCATCCACACTCCAAACAAAGTTGTTGCCACTGTACAGATCCAGAGGCATGCCTAGATGCTCTCATGCTACTCAAAACTAATCCAGCTTCCAATCTCAACATAGCTTTGGCTACTGCCTGAGCTGCCTCATCTTGGCTAATAATTGTTTTATGCAACTTGCCCACTAGTCCTAAGAGTTGATCCTTCTCATTCTGACTAAGATTTATAACACGGGTACCAGTCCAGCGACTCACAACCTCTACAATCTGCTCAGGTCCCACAAATACTTGATGATAACAATTTAAAAATCTGTGTATGGCCTAGAGATCTCGCCATTCGAATTCAAATGTGGAATCTATGTGGCAATTAGATTGGAAATATGACAACCAATTTTACACTCCCCATAATGATGTGAGTGATATACTATCAAAACAAGAAATCAGCTGATCGAATATGACTATGAATGGAAATAGAGAGCTCGATTATAGTGGATAGGGGCCAAGTGGAAATGAAATAATTTAAACTCTGTCAAGATCTTTCTCTGCGTAGCCATGATCTCCTTCACGCAGCCATGATCTACTTTTTCACCAATCCCAAACAGCAGACATCACACTTCTACAAACAGCATATCACGCCCTTTTTCATAGACTATGGGATCAGACCCGTGCTTCACATTCACTGCTCCTCCACATGACAAGATTGGTGCGAGTTCCTCTCTACCTCCCATTGTCCCTCAGGGAGGTGTAAGCTCCTCACAGTAGCGTTCTTGTAGCCTTCTGCATGCTCTTGACAGATGGAAGACCCACTCCACACCTCCTCTGCACTAGATCCATCAACGATCTCCATGCTAGTACTGCAATATCTGCACACACAACCTTCAGCTCAGTCGCAGCAGATCCGACTAAGCCTTACCTCCTCAGAGATTTTCATAACCACCAAGTCTCGACCTCCCACGGGAAGGAACCCTGACCAAGCTTCCACTATGCTCGGATCACAACAGTCACAGTTGGCCTCCCTAGTCAATGTAGGTCTAGTCTGCCACATCGTCGCAGCCTCTATTGACCTCTACACATCCTCGATCTCCCCTCACCAATGATTAGGCCTTCTTTAGGCAGGTGCAAGCCCCTCTCTACCTCTTCTTCTCCTTGCAGATCCGACCAAACAATCAATTTGGCCTCCACTGCTACGCCTCTTTACCAACCACGCCCTCGGCTTTCACACAGGTTGTCTACAAGAAACCTTACAATGATCAGTAGCGATTTGGACTCTTCCTCGGCCTACTCGGCTTCCTTGAGAAATCTCAGCATCCACACCTTCTCTTCACAGCTATGCTGGCGATTCAACCTCCTTTCTAATGTTCTCTTCGGTGATCCAGCCTCCTCTCTGTGGCCTCTCCAAACGATTGCACAAGCACGTCTTTTACAGAGTTTGTAGAAATTTTGAATAATTTAACACATATTCAATGGAGATTATCCTGATCATGTACTATTGCGGAAAACATACATAATACATAAGCTCCTCTACGTTGATCATCAATATAGCAGCATCAATAACAATAAAACATCAAGAGCATTCACACATTAACACAGTATGTATCCCAGGGAAAGCATCTCGCTAAAAACCAAAACTATCTGTATATTAATGATTGAGTCATGTAACATTACACAGCATAATACTTCTCACAAGTATCTCCACCTCTGTTACACACAATACAGCTCATATATGATCTCCAAATCTCTTCCACTGCTTGCCTGCCTCCACTGCTCAATACCTGCATGAGAATGAATGATAATGGCTCAAGAAAACTCGTATTTACTTGGAAAAATCACATGAGCACAAGCTAAAATGTGGGCAAATACGTGGGCAAACTCATTGGCATACTCAATCCCACTAATTGTGCAAATCATCATGCACAGCTATAGTCACAACTGATAGCAATCTGATCCTCTAACACCTGTCCCTGCTGAACTGAACATGCACTGACATGCAACTGAGTTAACTGATGTATTCATTAGTTGTATTATGATTTAATAACTTGTCAATTAATTAATAACTAATTCACCCAACTCATCTCTAGTCTATTTTCTAGTTAGACTAAATACAACCAGTTTAACAAAGCTAAACTGAACACAACTCCATCAACTCCACAATCAACTCCACCAAACTCAACTGATTGAGTTCTAACTGAAGTCATGCATGCAACAACTCAACTGACTCATAAGAAAAGCGTATTTCCTTCTGACAGCTGCATGTGCCACCTCTGTAGCTCAAACTAAATTGCTCCAAGAGAATAAGATTAAGTTATAGTCCAAATATTATTGTGAGATAATAATATTTGACTTTTCTATTTTTGACAGCCAGTCTAAAAATAGACTTGATCACTCACACTGTGATCACTCACACTTTCATCAAAAAATAGAAGTCCATCTATTTTTCCCAACTTGATCAATCATCCATAAACAGCAACCTGCAATCCATAGACATGATCCATATGTCTAAAAATAGACATAGTCTAAAAATAGACTTGCGCCAAAAATAGCCTGTGGGCCCACTTAGTGAAGGCGACTCTTTTCACTAAGCTCCATCATCTTGTTGCAATCTCAACAACATCTCCGTCATCTATGTTCCTGTCTGAGGTTAACGCATCCAATCTAGCTTGCAGCTCTTCTATGCTTTCCATTATTTCAGCATTTGCAACAGGCCGTCCTCTTCCACCACGTCCTCGTCCTCTTCCAACTCTGAAGTCCATCCTTCTCCTGCTCCTGAGATTTAATTCTATGTCAGTTGCTGGCTCTGATACCACTAATGATGGACCGGAAGCTAGCTCTAATGACAGTCTCCCTAGTTTGTTTGAAATATCTTCTGTGTCTTCCTCCCTCTCCTTTGTCAATTCTCTGAAATCATCTGTCATTAAACCAACAACTTCTTCTTGTGTAAAATTTACAAGCCCTTCCAATTCAGTTTGGGATTAAATGCCTTTACATACAAAACTATGTATGAGAAACTGAGGATCTGCTACCACGTTCCCACAGTATATATGCATAGACAGGTCCAGAACAATTATAATTTAAACTCATGATACAACTGCGATTTCATATGATGGATATCAATGCGCACAACAACTTAACTGGCAGGCGATTTAAGGTAGGCGCACAGCATTTGGGTGTAAAACTTATAAATAAATTGTTCGCAATCCATGAATATGCTGCACACAGCAATTAGGAATACGCACACACACGGTCTTTAACAATACAAACATCACATATATAAATACACACACAACTGATTAATTATGCACACAACATATTAAATACGCACACAATTCTCAACATGCAACGTTATAACAATACCCAGCCTTTAAACGTGGTTGAGGTGCGCGCTCCATACCCTTATACACAGATTTAATTCCACGTTTCAATGAATCTACAGTTATCAATGCAAATCCAGTAGTATAGCTCCGCTGTCCATGCAATAAAAAAAAAACCCACAACGATTTTTCCAGCTCAGTGGAATAGCATAAGGCGTTCTGATCATCAAATTAGAAATACTAACAAAACAGTCAAATTTCTGGTTTTAGAATTCCCGCTTTCCTGGAATCGATCCTTGAGATTGATTTGTTAATCCACGACTAAAATACAATCTGTATTGTATAATAATTACATTAAATTTCCGCCCAAACACAGAACGCATCATCATAATAATTCAAGGACTGTCTTTTTTTTAATTGAAGAACAACGGTTCTATTCCATTCTCTCTCCTGCTCACACACACAACGTGTATCCCTCTCTGGAGTCATACATGAGAGAAAAAATGGTTTTCCAGAACACTGGCATCACCTCTCTGATCTTGGCGGCCCAATCCTTTTTTGTTTTATTCACATAGATAATTTTGCCTCTTACAAAAGCAGCTTTTACAAGGCAATTTAGGTTTTTTTTTTACAATTTAGCTATTTTATGAAAAGATAGCATGTTTTTTCTCCATCTTATCCTACTTTTTAAAAAAATTAACATGTTTTATTTTTATCCTATTTTTAAACTAGAAAACATAGAAACTTCCGGCTTTTTTCTGTCTAAGTGGCATGCACCTGCATCAGATTGCTTCTTCATCTACTTGATGTATTCAGCCCTTTTTTTTTAAGCTTCAAAATAAATGCTCCCATCTTCTTGACAAACGCCTCACTAAATAGATTATCCCAAGAGATAGCTACCAGCATATCTGCATAACTTTCCTTGTTATCTTTGAAGGCCTCACATTCTAAAATGAAATGTTTTTTTGTTTCCACTTTTCCAAAATAACAAAAAATGCACACTTTTTCCTCCCACATTTCCTTTGGCCTTTTCCAGTGCCGTGTTTCACAACGGAGTTGATGAGAAATGAGAATTAGTCCTTAACTGAGCAATAATAATTTTGGCTCTCCAAGAGATATTGGCCTCTATGTATGCTTTCGGTTGATGACTATGAGTGGGATTAAACACTTCAATATAGTAATTTTTCTTTTTTCCTAGCTCCTTATCCCAAGTATGTTTGTGGAACTTTTCCATAACAAAAGTTTTTATCTCTTTGTTGTTTATGGGACATGCCTTCAAGCAAATGTCCCATTTACTAAACCATTTGTTATTTTGTTGCATCCAAGTTTTTTTGCTCTTTCACAATCTATCATTAAAGACAACCTTAGGCCATCTACCCTCTTCCATTTGCTTAATTTTTTTTAAATACCTTATGACTCGCACCATAGCAATTGCTTCAATAGGAGTAGTCCCTATTTCACTTAACAAGATATCATAAAGTACTGCACTTTTAATCTTAAATTTGTTTATAATCAAACGTTTCTAAATTTTCTCAATTTGTCTCCACTGCATGTCGGATGTACTGCTGGCCCATAGTTCACAATCATAGAGAATCACCAGAATCGCTACAAGCCCAAAAAGTTATGACTTGCACCATAGCAATTGCTTCAATAGGAGTAGTCCCTATTTCACTTAACAAGATATCATAAAGAACTGCACTTTTAATCTTAAATTTGTTTGTAATCAAACGTTTCTAAATTTTCTCAATTTTTCTCCACTGCATGTCGGATGTACTGCTGGCCCATAGTTCACAACCATAGAGAATCACCAGAATCGCTAGAAGCCCAAAAAGAGTTTGAGTGGTTTTCTAGTCCCATAACTCTGCCTTTCTACACCTATTTTGAAAAGCATAAAATGCTTTCCAACCCCCCAAAGTTCTTTTCTTTCTAAAACCATTCCAGCTTATATTTTTGTTGAAGTCAATTCTGAGGTATTTGTAATCTGCAACTTCTTCCAAATTTTTGTTGAAGTCAATTCCGAGGTATTTGTAATCTGCAACTTATTCCGGAATGTTTCCTTCAAAGTAGAACTTATGATGGTTATGTTTTCTTTTCTTAGAGAAGACCACTACTTTTGTTTTGTTGATATTGACTTGCATCTCCACACTTCTACAAAAATGCTAAGGGATAGTAAGTGCTCTTGCAAACTAAGAGCTGATTTAGCAATCATAATAAGGTCATGTGCGTACAAAATAAGCCTTATAACAAACTTGCCCAAATAGATGCCATCACCCCTTGCGAATTTAACCACTCCTCAAGCTTGTCGATATATAAACCAAAAAGGGTAGGAGACAGTGGGCAACCTTGCTTGACCCCGATATCGCTTCTAAAACTTTCAAAAATCCTTGCTGAAGTTCTAATTTTGACTTTCATCTCTTCATACAACCTATGCACAACTGCTCTCAAATGTCTAGGAACCCCAAGACTTTCACCTCTTGATACAACCTATGCACAACTACTCTCAAATGTCTAGGAACCCCAAGTTCCTCCATTCTATGCCAAAGCTTATCCCTAGGAACCAAGTCAAACGCTTTTATGAAATCAACAAAGAAACAAAAGATTTCTTCCTTTTTCTCCCAAGCTTTTTCAATGATGTGACTTAAAGTTATACAATAGTCAACTATGGAATGTTTAGGTCTAAAACTTGTTTGCCCTTTAGCACGCTTATCTATTTCTCCTGCCGACTTGCTAATTTTGTTTTCTAGCATGCTTCCAAATAGCTTTGCAAACAAAGGATTTATCATGATGGTCCTATAATTGGAGGGATTATTGACGTCATCGTTCTTGAAAAGAGCTATTGCCAGACTAGTTGTCCAATATGTGGGGAGACCTTATTATATGATGTTGAATATTTTTGTAATGTGAGGTGCAATAATCTTTGAGCCCCACTTTAGATATTATTCTTGGTGTTCAGCTAAGTCTTTTACTTTTCCAACACCCAACTTCTTGATACCCATCACTACCTCTTATACTGTGAAGAATTTAGTATTAGTGTTGACCAAGGGGAAAGGGTCAACCTTGGGAACATGTTCATAGAGTTGCCTTGCATAGTCAAACCATTTAGAAGCTATAATATTATTTCCAATTTGTAACTTTTTCGGTTGGAGCCCCTTCCAAAATAATTTGGGATTATTTTTTCCAAGGAAGATTAGTTCTTCCCTCCTTGAAACCATGAAATCAACATTTTTCTTGCTTGATAACTTCTTGTAAGCTTTGAGCTTTATGTTATCCTTGTTTGACTCTTTCCACATTCTCCTTGCCTTTTTGCATTCCTCGTCAAACCAAGCATTAACCAGAAAGCAATTTGTTTCAAACTTCTTAATTTTTGCTCTTTTTGCACTTTGCAAGTGCGCATTGAATTAAATGTGTTAATTCATGACTATGAAGGTTATGAATTGTAATTTTCTCCTTCTCGAAGAGCCTCTCTAGCGTCATTTTGAAGGTATTATAATTTTCTGGGGTTAAAAGAATTTTTCCATGTGGGAGATTTTGTTGGACATGCTAAATTTTCAACTCTAATTGTTTCTTTCCAATCCAAGAGAAACATAAATAATTTGGCTTGTGATCTCATTTCAAGTCCCATAGCCGATCTCCAATCAAAACTTCCTCCATTTTCTCACACAAACCATGCAAGAAAATTACATAATCTACCACACTTGCTCCATTGTAAGTATTGCAAGTGAAATTACCAGACTTTGCCCATCTAGTCAAGCCATTACAAATGACTAAATCAAAGGTCCCACATAGAGTAAGCAATTATTCACCAAAGAGATTATAGCCCTTGTCCTATGAAATTCTTTCCCACTGATGATTACTTTCTTTTGTAAGCCAAATAGGGTCACAATCATCTTTACAACAAAGAATGCTAGCTTTCTCACTTACAACCCTAGCATTGAAATCACCCACTATAAGGACTTCACCTAGCTGCGAATATGTTGCAATATCCGCTTTTAAGGCTGCAAATGGATCTTTGTGGTCAAGCCCTCTACCTTTGTAGATTTTTGAAACCTGCAATGCAAAATAACATGCTGCAATTCTGACGTGGTTTCCATTTTCCAATATTTTAAACCAAATGAATTGCTTATTTGAGTCTTCTTTTTCTAACTGAATGAGACGACCTTCTTTCTCCCTTACTAAAACCATGATACCCCCGTGCCCTTTGTCATTCCTTGCTGCCTTGTTCCACACCATCTTCCAGTATCCTTCAAATAGAGGTGTCTTGCGCCCTTCATGCTCATGTGTTTCTATGAGGAAAATTATGTCTCTATCTTCCATAATAGGCCCTAATCTTAAGGAAACCTTGGTATTAATTGATTGTTATTTATTTTGACATGCAAGACTCACATTTGAGTCTTTGTCCCTGCTTTCCCATACTAGCCTTGCTTTCTATTTTGTTGCCTCTTCTTTATTATCATCTTGCTCCTCTGTTTTGGAAGGAGGTTCTGTTTTGGAAGAAGGTTATGATATTTGTTGAGGAAATTAAGGTTTATTTTGAGAAGAATACATTTGAATAAACCACATTATAGAAAAATACCACAACAAAACCATGAGGATAGATTATAGAAAAATACCACAACAGAGCCCAAAAATTTTTACTCATAAATTTTTTATTTATTTTGATTTTATTTTAATTATTAAATATTAAAAATATTATTTTTTAAATTTTATTTAACTTTTAACTTTTTTAATTCTAAATTGACCCCAAAAAAAACCATGGTTTGATAAAACATGGAGCCCAACAAAATTTTATTCATAAATTTTTTTTTTTATTTTGATTTTATTTTAATTATTATTTAAAAAATTATTTAAATTTTAACTTTTTTAATCTAAATTGACCATTAGAGAAGAATATCATGGATAAAACCATGGGTTGTGGGTTGTGAAAAATTCAATCATAAATTTATTATTTTATCTCAATTTTATTAAATTATTAATTATTATTATTATTTATGCTAATGACAAGATTTCAATAACAACCACCAATTCTCAATATTTCTTTCATGATCCTAATATATAATGAATAAATTAACAATACCATTTCCATTCTCAAACCAATTCCAATCTTTTACATTCAAACATATAATTACAATTATTATTGCTTTATTATTATTTTTTACGCTAGTGACCAGAATTCTTATTGCGTTATTATTTTTTTATGCTAGTGACTATATTAGTGACCAGAATTTCTTATTGCGTTATTATTTTTTATGCTAGTGACCAGATTTCAATAGCAGCCACCAATTCTCAATATTTCGTGATCCTAACATATAATGGGTAAATTAACAATGACATTTCCATTCTTAAACCAATTCCAATCTTTTACATTCAAACATATCATTACAATTCTTATCACGATTTTTTTTTTTTTTTTTTTTTTTTTTTTTTTTTTTAATGCTAGTGATCAGATTTCAATAACAACCACCGATCCTAACATATAATGAGTAAATTAACAATGCCATTTCCATTCTTAAACCTTTTAGATTCAAACATATAATTCGTATTGCGTTAATCCAGTTAAGAGACATTATTATAAAATAGAATTCCAATCTTTTACATTCAAACATATAATTACAATTCTTATTATATAGAAAAAAAACCATAGTAACACTTCTATAACAAGAATGCATGAGATAAGGGAGATATAATAAAGAATGCATGAGATAAGGGTCCATTTTCTCTACTCATTGTGGTATATTATTGTATTGATTGATTGCTATCCTAAATGAAGTCTTGTATTATCAACAATTAACCTACAAAGAATGTTGAACAACTATTGTAGGTCAATGGATGTCGATCTAGATTGTTTACCTTGTGATATATTGTGAAGTTAATACTCTGTGAGGTTAAAAATTTATTATTGTTATATGGATTAATACTTGTTAGTTGAACATGTATACTCTGTAATTGGAAATCAAGGAATGTGTACACTAAGTGTGAAACTGTTTACTCGTGATATATCGTGCAATTAACACTCTGTGGGGTTAACAATTTATTATTACTATATGGATTACTTGTTAGTTGAACATGTATACAGTGTAATTGGAAATCTAAGGAATGTGTATACTAAGTGTTAAATTGTTTACCCCAATGTATATCGTGCAATTAATACTCTGTGGGGTTAACAATTTATTATCATTATATGGATTACTTGTTAGTTGAACATGTATACTGTGTAACTGGAAATCAAAGGAATCTATATACTAAGTGTTAAATTATTTACCCCGTGATATATCGTGCAGTTAATACTCTGTGGGGTTAACAATTTATTATCATTATATGGATTACTTGTTATTTGAACATGTATACTGTGTAATTGGAAATCAAGGAGTGTGTATACTAAGTGTTAAACTATTTACCCCGTGATATATCGTGTAGTTAATACTCTGTGGGGTTAAAAATTTATTATCATTATATGGATTACTTGTTAGTTGAACATGTATATTGTGTAATTGGAAATCAAGGAGTGTGTATACTAACTGTTAAATTGTTTACTCTGTGATATATCGTGCAGTTAATACTCTGTGGGGTTAACAGTTTGTTATCATTATATGGATTACTTGTTAGTTGAACATGTATACAGTGTAATTGGAAATCAAGGAATGTGTATACTAAGTGTTAAACTGTTTACCCCGTGATATATCGTGCAATTAATACTGATGCAGGAGCATCCGACTAGGGAGGTGATTGCTGGACAAGCTGTTTTGATTAATTTCACTTTTAGTTAGTTTTATTTTTATTTTTAAATGAAGGCTATTATAGCCAATGTTTTTTTTTTTATAAACTGAACAGTAGTTAGAGTAGGATTTGTTTAAAATAAGTTAGAAATGAAACTGAATGAAACTATAAAATAACTATAATGTAACTGAGGGTGATTCTTCAACAGTATGAGGTTGCCAACAAGCATAAATAGGAAACCTAGAATCAAAAGTGGGGTTGTTGCCATCTAGATGAAAAACAAGGAAAGAAAGCATAACTCTGAACATTTTTTTTATAATGAATTTAAAGAAAGCTTATAGGTATTCATTGTTTCAGAAGCAACAAGTATAAATTACTGTGCATAGAAATTAAACAACAAATTGTGTGACTAACATTCAAACTACGCACCGAGACTGAAAGGATCAAATACGACAGAGCCAAACCATCTAGGTACATTGCCAAATACATACTATTTGATTTAAATTAGAAATTTATAGTATATAGATATATATATAATATATATAATATATATATATATATATAATTATATTATAATATAATATATATAATATATATATATATATGTCCACGGAAGTACAGGACAAAACTTCTAGATTCCCCACAGGCCTCAAGACACAAAGCCCTCAAAAAAATAACCAACATTCCTTCATGCAAACGAGATAGGCCGAGGAGAGTTTCCACAACCCAGATAGACCAAAGTAGTACACAGACGAAACAACAGACATGGAAGCCAACAACAGATGGCCGAAACACATTCCCAAAATAGAAAACAAAATCGACAGGATGGGCTCGTTGCATAGGAGGCAACTAAGTATCGACAGACCAACAAACTGAAACCCCAGGTTAAACAACTATAGCCCGAAACCAAAATGCAACCGCAGAGCGTAGTCAAGGAAGGACCCTACCCAATTTAAGCACATCAGACCCAAATCATCAAGGATGAGACCATGACATTTCATCCTCGAGAGCCAGCCCCTTGCATCCACAATAAAGAGGAGACGGATACCTGCACAGTGACAAGAAGATTGTTAGAGAGGAAGCATAACTATATAGCAGACAACAACACTAGAGAAAAAACAAGGAACTTGACCCACGACGAATACCTGAAGGTGAGGCTGGACTCCACAACCGAGCCACAAGTTGAAACCCCAACTTGAGCGCAACCAACGGCCGAAGTGCCATGATACCATAGCCTGCTCACCAGGTTCAAGGTCGTTAATAAAAACTATAGGAAGGCAAAACAGTGGAATTGGAACATGTTTTTTACCTGTCAAATAAGTAGCCAACCATCGACGAGAGTAACAGGTGGAGGCCCTATGAAATGCAACCAAAACCCAGTTAGAAAACATCACCTGCAAGTTATAAAAGAATCATTCTCAGACAGTCGAAATAAGGCATACCCAGAATGAAAAACCAAACCTGAGACCTCCACGGAAAACCAAGTGCACAGAAGCCACTAGGTCCAACAAAAAACATTCAACCAGAGTAGAAAATGATAGAGGACTGAAACCAGAGAAGAACCAAGGGGATAACGAGCAACAAAGACCCATCTTCTTCCAGAGTCAAACCAGATGAGCCACAGAGGAACAGAAGCATAACTTAAACGAACAACAACGAAAATGAGCCTAGGTCGAGCCATACCATAGACGTTGTGCTCACACAAAACGAGACCAACCTCGAGCTGGATGCGCATTGAAGACGCCATAAATCCTCACCAAACCTCAGTGTGTGCCAGCACGGGAAGGACCAAGGACGGGCCAGTTGCCACATACATCTTGCCATGCAATCGTCTCGGGATCACCATCAAATTTTGGTATCAGAGCAAGTTCTTTTCTCAAAAGAAAAAAAATGGAACTAGGAAGAAGAGGTCAAGGTAGAGCTATCAGGAGAGTAGCCGATGAAGGGTTGCGAGAAGAAATCAGGATCCTAAGTGCCTGATTGGCAGCAGTGGAAGCAGGGAGGCGTAGGGATCCAGAAGGTGGTGATGACAGTGAAGAAGAAGTTGCAACCATGACAGATGGGTCAAACGAAGAGGGACTAGAGATAAAATTATTGAGATTAGTTTTGTTGGCAAGTAGCAAGCTGAAGCCAGAGCTTTCGAATTATGATGGCAATTTATCTACGAAGGTATTGTTGGATTGGATTAGTAAGCTGGATAAATATTTTGAGTGTGAAGAAATCAATGAAGATAAGAAGGTCAGGTTTGCAGCCACCAAACTGAAGGGACATGTAGCACTGTGGTAGGACAGTGTGCAGGCAAAAAGAAGAAGGTCAAATAAAATGTTGATCAAAAAGTGGAACAAGATGTTTGCCAAGATGAAGAATAAGTTTCTACCCAAAGATTATTAGATTGCTCTATATAGGCAGGTGCAGAACCTGAAGCAAAGAGCAGTGACTGTGAAGGAGTATACGGAAGAATTCTACAGAGTGAACCTGCGAGCGAGTTATGTTGAAGATGTAGAAATTTTGAATAATTTAACACATATTCAACAGAGATTATCCTGATCATGTACTATTGCGGAAAACATACACAATACATAAGCTCCTCTACGTTGATCATCAATATAGCAGCATCAAAAACAATAAAACATCAAGAGCATTCACACATTAACACAGTATGTATCCCGGGGAAAGCATCTCGCTAAAAACCCCAACTATCTGTATATTAATGATTGAGTCATGTAACATTACAAAGTACAATGCTTATCACAAGCAATCCAA
>APFE031144115.1:123096-170419 GCA_000404065.3 Pinus taeda
AGCGATCCTCCCGTAGAAGAGTTGGGGGTATAACTTGTTACATTAATAAGAACATCTCCCCCCACGCTAGGATCTATAAAAATGACCCTTACCACAAATATAGTTGGATAGAGATTGCTGAAATTAATGATAAAATGACCTACATAGCAATCTGTTATCCCCCCGCCCATCAATTCTAGCTTCTATAAGAAAAAAATCTAGATAAAATAGCGCTTACAATGGTTTAGAGAGATATTTCTAGCCTAAGGAATGAAGGAAATATACTTTTAATGGGTGATTTTAATGCTCAAACATCAAGCAACCAAGTTATTCTCCTAAGCAATCATTCCATCCCTAATCCTCTTTGGTTAGACGAAGACCTTACTCTGGCTAGCCAGTATAAAAGGAGCTTTAAAGAACTTAGGGATAATTTGTTTGGGTTGGAGCTAGCCAAGCTCTGTAGTGCTCAGGATCTCATAATTTGCAATGGTCTAAAGAAGTGATCTAATTCTAGCCAAATGACCTGCATCCATGAGCTTGGTAGTAGTTTGGTAGACTATGTTATTTCCAATCTCCCTTTATACAACGAAATAATAAATTTTGACATCTTAAACGACCACGATCTTGACTCTGATCATAGACCTTACTTATAACTTTCTATTTTGTCATGCATAGAGATCCCATAGAAGATAATCCTTATAGCCAGGAGAACTTAATCTTTGATAGAAACAAAAATGATCTCTTTCTAAATGGATTAAAAACTAATTTGCTTCCTTTATCTAGTATAGCCAACATAGAAGAGTTCTATCATAATTTTACTACAACCCTCTCATATTCTATTAACAAGTTCTATTTTGAAGTTTTAAGTAATAAAAGAAATAGCAAAACCAACCCATGGTATGATAAAGATTGTAAAAGTGCGAGGAGATCAATTAAGGAAGTTGTTCATGAATCTCCTAAAATTGGCAAGATAAAAATATACAAAGCCCTTACTAAAAGGAGAAACGGGTAGTATATTCGCAAAATACAAGGGAATCTATTACACCTCTTTAAGGTAGCTCCTAAGAAATTCTGGAGGCAGATTCTAACTAGGAAAAATAAACATAATAATATAATTTATTTACATGACTGGAATTCCTACCTTAAAAAGCTTTATGAATCTCCAAATATCAATGATAACTTTGAAAGCCTGTTCACAACGAAAGAAGTTTTCTCTTTAGAAGACATTGATTTTTGGGTCAAACACCTGGAAAATGAGAAATATAAGGACATTGAAGGTTACGAGGTGTAAATATTAAAAATTGGAGGTCCTGTCCTCATCCCCCACATCCACAAGATTTTCAATCATGCAGTCAAGCAAGGGTTCCCTAAACCATGGTCTCAAAGCCTCATTATCCCTATTTTTAAAAGTGGGGATACAGATAACCCCTCTAGTCATCAGATTATTATGATCAACCCTCTCTTAGCCAAGTTATATGGTATTATTTTGGAAAAGAAATTGAGCATATGACTTGAAAGTGAAGGTAAATGGTCTAAAGGCCAAGTGGGTTTTAGAAGGTAGCACTCAACAACGAACCACCTCATTACGCTTAGGATCATTGTGGAGGAATGTCATAATGATAAATCCAATCTCTCTTGTTGCGTTGTGGACTTTAGAAAGGCTTTCAATACGGTTCCTAGGAACAACCTATGGAATAGATTAGAAGAGCTAAAGATTCCTTTCGAGTTGAGAGCTGCCACTATAAAGTTATACAAGAATGTAATTGCCAAGTTAAAGAGAAATGAGGGGTGGTCGAAATGTATTAAGTGTAATATCAGAGTTCAACAAGCTTTTCCCCTCTCCCGTACCCTATTTGGCATTTACATCGACAAGCTAGAAGGTTGTTTAGAGGAAGAAGGTTGTGTTGGCATGATCTTAGCTAGGATAGTCATCATCCTTCTTCTCTATGTTGAAGATATTGTTCTTCTCGCAAGGTGTCCATCTGATCTTGATAAGAAAATTAGAATTCTTAAGGATCTCTGCTCTACCATGGGTATGACTGTTAACACTGACAAAACAAAAGTTATGATTATCAAATCTAAGAAGGACACTTACACTAATTTTATGTATGACAATAGTAACTTGGAGGAAGTTTCTTCTTACAAGTACCTAGGAATTGATATTCATCGCAAGCTCAACTGGAACTATAACATTGAGAAAAGGATTAATGGGGGGTGGAAAGCTTATTTTGGTCTTGAAAATAATTGTAAAACGTCAAACCTCGTAATGTGGGATAGAAAGAAGTTCCTCTTTGAAACTTTAGTCACTCCTATTATCTTATATGGATGTGAGGTTTGCGGTTGTAGCATCTCTAGAGAATCTTGGATAAAGATTGAACAAATCCAGAAGTGTTTTATAATGTATAACCTCAAAATTAAAAGCAATACACCCTATCTTATTCTCCTTATAGAAGTGGGTCTTTCCCCGTATCGAGAGCCTAGCTATGAATAGGCTTCTGTTGTACAAGCACAAGCTCAATAACATAGGAGACCATAGAATTCCAAAGCTAGCTTTAAATTCCAGCCGAAACCACCTAAGGCTCAAACAAGGTTGGTATAAAGATGCGAGGGCCTGGTTAAACCATTGGGAGATCGACGAGAATACTGCATTGCAAAACATCAATATTAAAAATATTGTTACCTCTAAGTTCAAAGGAAAAATGTGGTGTGAGAAAGATTTAGCAGCTAAAAGAAAATTAAGATAGTATAAGGAGGTCATCAACCCCACCCTAGAAGATCAAAAGTATCTCTCTGTTTTAACTAGCTTAGAGAAGAAAATTAATATAGACAAGATTAGAACGAAATCTCATGAGATCCATAGTGAAATGGGTTGTTGGGCAGTTCCTAAAACACTATGGATGGAAACGATCTGCCATCTCCATGAGAATATGAACATCGAGGATGAAAATCACTTCCTCTTAGAGTGCCTTGCGTACAACGACATTAGATCTCAATTTCATAATCTTTGTTGCAACAATGACTTTCCTAATGTCAAAATCTTAAATGAAACTAAATAATTCGTTTCTTTAGGTCTGAAAAACCAAAGTTTGGTCTCAGTGGATGTTAACCATCAATATCATCATCATCAATGAGCAATTTCAAAAACATAGATTTATTTACTAATAAAAAATAGTAAGAAGATTTATACAACTTTTTAGAACATTTTGTAAAAAGATTGAAATGAGAAAATCAAATTGCGTTAGTTAATATCAATTTTTTTTTTATAGGAAATTGCTATAACTAATGATATGATATGACCTATAACCTCTAGAATTATTTTATTTTTGATGCTATTCTCTCATGTATTAATTGTACCTAATTTTACTTATTTATAGAAACAGAATATTATATTATTAATCTTAATATTATAAATAAAAATAATTATTAATTTTATTAATATAACTTTGACCTGGCCTAGAGTCCAAATTAAACGTTAATTAGCCGTTATGTAACCATTGGAGTCTCTGCTCAGTCTATTTAACATGCTAGGCCAGATATGTTTCTTCAACTTGTCCTAACGATGAACCACACTAGTTGGTTCGAAACGCGTTGACAAAGGTCTTTTTTATGTGATTTACGCCAAAGCTCTTCTTATAAAAATGATATGATATTTTTCTCTAAAATATAATACATATACGTTAATAATTACATGGAAGTTTCGGAAACAAACTTTTAAGATTGTACACCATAGATGGATTTTGTGCACCATTATTATTCCATAATTTTTAATGTTGAAAAGTTCAAAATAATAATTAAGGTCACACACCAAGGTCACACACCAATTTAACTTAAAGAAGGAATATTGGATGCATAAGTCTATGAGAGTTGTCATTATAATTTTTTTTTAAATATTTGGAGAAATACGGATAGATGCAAATAGTCACGGTCGAATATACAACCAAGTGTCATTTCATTTTATTAAAATGATATTTATGTCGATGGAATTGCATTGAATTCTAGAATTATTTGGCATTGAGATCAATAGTTGTATATTGATATCGATATTTGTGTATGTGAAATACATTATTCATTTAAATATAAATTATCTGAATACAATGATATTTATGCTGATGGAATTGCATTGAATTCTAGAATTATTTGACATTGAGATCAATAGTTGTGTATGTGAAATACATTATTCATTTAAATATAAAGTGTCTAATTCATATGAATATCGATTTATGTTAATTTGGATATATTAAACATAAAGAGGAAATAAATTCTTATTGGTAAAATATTTTTAAAATTAAAAAAAAGGAGTTTAAAAAAGACTTACACTGTAAATACTTTGGTTTGCACCAAAAAGTAATTGATTCCTTCGCTCTACAATTATGTACAAGAAAGCTAATTTATATAAGTAATCATGTTAGTACTTTTACATCTCATCATTGTTGTCGAAATAAAATTGATAAATATAAAATAAAAATCATGTAAAATAAATAATTCTATAAAATTTGAAATATTTTCTTGAATGTTCAACCTAATTTCTTAATTTGGATATATTAAACATAAAGAGGAAATAAATTCTTATCGTGAAATATTAAAAAATAAATAAGAAATGTTTAAAAAAGACTTACACTGTAAAGAATTTGGTTTGCACAAAAAAAATTGATTCCTTCACTCTACAATTATGTAGAAGAAAGCTAATTTATATAAGTAATCATGTTAGCACTTTTACATCTTATCATTGTTGTCGAAATAAAATTGATAAATATAAAATAAAAATCATGTAAAATAAATAATTCTATAAAATTTGAAATAATTTTTGAATGTTCAACATAGTTTCGTAGGAATTTGACGGGCAAATTGCTCGTCATGGGGTGATTTGCCCTTCAAATACAGGTTAAAGAATTACAAAACTGTTAAAAATCTGTTTTGAAACCATGAAAACAGGTTAGAAACTCTGAAAAACTTCAAATTTGACGAATTGGTCTTTTTTGAAATTCCAACCCTCGCGGAAGTTCAAAGGATATATTATAGTGACAACTTAAAAATATAGATTTTGGGAATCTACAAAAATATCTAAAACCATGGAAATTTAAAATATGATATAGAACAATGTTTTTTTTCAATTATTGTATTAAATTTCCATTACCATTTTCAAATCCTTATAAATAAATCATATACTACTCCAAAATTAATATCAATCATTATGTATTTTAATTAATATCAATCAATTATAATTTATATTTTTATAGACTTGAAATTTTTTATATTGATATTATGAAATATTTCTTATTATTAAAGAGACTCAACCTCCTTTTCTTATATTCTTTCATATGTCTATTTAAAATTTCAATATTTTGGCAAACGAACACTCGTATAAAAGAAATCACCGAAAATGGAATATTTTACATCAAAATTAAAATCACATTATTTAAACAAGTCTGCATAGTAGATGGAATACTTGCCAATTCTGGAATAAAATGTCGTTGAGAACACTTGTATACAAGAAATCACTTCGAAAGGAATATTTTGCATCAAAATTAAAATTACACTATTTAAATAAATCTGCATGGTAGATGGAATATCTTAAAATCTGCATGGTAGATGGAATATCTGCCCACGTTGGCATAAAATGTCGTTGAGAAACAAGAAGGGAAAGGCAAGGGTGCCAAACCCTCGTAATGTGTCCCTCAGTGTCAACCAACTATGTATCAATTCTTCACCACTACCAATGCAATAAACAACCAAATCAATAACTAAGTTATACTACATATCTGTGGCAAATTAAAACAATTATTACTTTTCCATCATTCCATTACCATTTGGGCTAGTAAATCTAGTGTCAAAAACATTGTGTTCATTTTTATGTTGAGAATGGAAAACATTGATAATCCTTAAACAATGACACCAAGACTTGGTGCAATACCATAAAGAATCTACCACAAAAGTAATGTCTAACACAGGGAGAAATCGATTAGCTAATAATGAAAATACTCACTTGTAGTGAGTCATTAAGGGCATGTTAATTGAAGTGGACTACACAGGCTTGCAATTATTAAACCCACAATCAATTTCTCTTAGAATGAACTTAGCATTTACATCATTTCCCATTCAAATATGGGGAACAATAGCTTTATGGCTTATCTCATTTTTATTATTAAGGATCGTCTTTGAATGCGTAGAAATGGTCATTAACCAATAATGTCTCCATTATTTTTGCAATTTTGATGTTTAACAACTCCAAACGAGGAAGAGCAACAACCACTTATTGTACATTAGGAGGAAATCACGCATGATTTAGGGGCATAAGGGGCAGCTTGTATTGTCAGAATATTTGTGGTCATGATTGTGCCTGCATTGACTAGGTTTGGATTATGCATCTACAAAGGCAACAATTTAAACTTTTAACAAATATGAGGCTTCTTACTTTCTTTGTAGAATTTGCTGAATTTTAATTTGAATTATGGGAGGCTACTTCCTTCATTTGTTTCAACATTTCCTTTTTCTTGATAGATTTCCAATAAGCAAAATATCAAATAAACTCACAATAAAAAAAAAAATGGCATGGATAAATGAAATGAATGTATGTTAGACATTCTAAATACCTAACAAAATATCCAATAAAAACTACTATAGTGCCCATCTATGTGAAATCAAGTAAATAATGAATTAACTGTGAAAGTACAATCGGTTGAGTTATACATGTATTGTTAACTATAGTGAGTAAGATCAAGTTGATTAAGACAAAGGATTGATTTCCTGGGAAACTGAAAACAAAGAATCATTGTATCGATTGCATAAAATTACAGGTCCAGTTCAAGTTTGACCCATACGATCCCTATTCAATCGATTCAAGGAACATGTATACTTCACACATATGAACATATACTAACAACTATAGCCTAATTGATAAGTTGAGGCATATGTATAGGTTTACATGTAATTAGCTATGTGCAGCAGCTAACAGTGCATAGGAAGTGATGTCAATATTTATACATACATACTTTATCCAAATCTACGAGTATAAAATTTGATCCAAAGAATTTTGTAAAGGTTTTATTTCACAAGGTTTTCTTGTTATACATAAATAAATATTATTGACAACCCCAAGTTTTACACAATATATAGATCACAATTCAATGTAATTGATCATTAAGAACTTCAATTAGTATGTCTAAAGTGTTTCTATAGAATTAAGGAAGAAGAACAATTACGAAGCAATCTTGTTTCTTATTAGCATTTGAAAATTGACTTTTTTACTACAAAGAGCCATGCACTCCAATATGGAAGGACTCATAGGTCCAAGTATCTATTTATGCTAATCTGTATTAGAATGTCAATGTTACCCAAAATGATTGTTTTAGACTCTTCACAACAGTACCAAAACTCTATGCTAGTAAACATTTCCTATACTGTCAATTTAAATAATAAGGAACGTAATTCTAATGCATCATTATGTTATCGATATACCCGATAAGGAAATATATCAAGGAAACGGATAGATTGTACCTTAAAAACTTATATGTGCATGGAATGTCCGATGTTCTATCGATTATGATAGACAAAAAAAAAAAAGAAAATCATAATGGTATAGATAGAGGACATATATACAATTATTGTAGCGGCTACAACCACCCTCCAGAATTTTTCCTTGGCTTCATTTTGAAGCCTCCCTACCAACCATCCTAGTAGCATGTCTTTCACTATCAAGTACATAGGCTTCATTTCTTTTCCAGTAGCTTTCCATCCTATTCATGTTAGTTTACTATACTCCCCTCATAGGGTGCCATTTCAGACCTAAGCTAGTTGCTCGCTGACCAAATCCCTTAGAAAATTATGAAATTCTGGAGGGGAGCTAGACTTCCCTCTAGAAATTGGGAAAATCTATTGGGTAGCCTGCTGGGCTCATAAATTACACATTGCAGTCAGACAAGCTTCCTTAAGGAAATTACACAATCTGACCCAATACTATGGCTCAGCCGAGAAATTGTGCAATTTTGGGTAGCAGTCACCTGTTGACCCCAGAAATTATTCAATCCCTATGGGACAACTAGCCCTGATCCTCCAAAAAATTGTGCAAATCCCTCTCTCAGTCAAGCAGGTTTTTGCATGTGCCTTTGGGTTGATTGGTTCCACCCGGGACCCAGCAAACTTGATTTGCATGGATGGGCTTCTTTTTCTCAGAATCACAGAAGGAAACATGCAAAAAGCATCCTTAGATTTTAGGGATCTATTTTTAGCAACAGGAGGTTTAATGCAAGGATCATTTCAGAAAATTTCCTCCAAGTGTCTCTTTTTCCTAGATTTATGGCATGCATGCCATGAATGTCAAACTTATTTATTTGATGCTTCAACGCTTATTATTCACATTGATCTTGGAGCTCTGACATCCCACAACACATCTAGGAGTCTTCTGTACAAGCTCAACTATTTATGGGTAAGTCTGGTTTACTTTCCTTTTGCAAACTTTCTGTCACTTTTTGTGTTTTGGCTTGTGCAAGTGTTGTCTGCTTGATTTCTATGAACTCTTGTTGTCGTTTGAATACATGTTCGCCTGTAAAAGCAATGATTCAGTTTTCATTTGCATCTCACTGTTGTCGCATGCATGACAATGTTTTGCATGAATAGTCGTCGATTCAGCGACTTGTTTCACAGACATGCATGTTTTCCCATTTTCTAAATCTTGCATTCATTTTTTGAATGCATGATCATTCACTCTTGTCTACACTCAATTTCACCATGCCTTCAAATCTCCATATGTTTTCAGTCACCTGTTGGCGGGTCTGTACAACCTTGGACCAGACTCTGCCTTGCCCAGATAACATTGTGCATTTCTGAGAGGGAAGGCTTTGCCTTCATCCCTGAAAATGCATAGATCTAGCCAGACAGTGTCCTCCAGACTTGCTTTGTGCAATTGTGAGAGGCGATGTCTGTTGGCCTAGAAAATTGCACAATGCAGTCCCTGGGTTTGCATGACTTGCTGACTGAAATTGTGCATTGCACAATCTTAGCACCCAGGAGGTCAGTTCGGATTGCGCAATTCCAACAGTCAACTAGCCTCTAGATAATCTGGACTGCATTTTTCACAGTTCTGGCAAAAATTCTTGTGGCCTCCAAGTGAAAATTGCACAATCCTTGACATCCGTCTCTCAGGTATGTTGCATGTCAGTCCTCAAGTTTGATTTTCTTTAACTGAAAGATTGCTTGACATGCATGTCACCATGTCTCCAGTTATAGCTAATGTTCATCCGTCTCTCTGTAGTTTAGGTTCAATGGCCTTTAAGAACAGGGTCAAAGGACACTAATGGAAGGGTAACTAGACATGCAGTTGAGCAAGTATCTATGTGTTTGCTAATTTACGAAGACACCAAGTTGATCGTGGATAAAAGAAACAAGCTAAGATGGTAGGATATCAATGATATATTCTCAGGCACATTTGGGAACATCTTTAAGACCACAAGGTCTATGTGAACATTCACAAGTCTCGCTTGTACCAGATTGCATGCAAGTATCTCATGTTTCCATGCGAGGACATGATACATTGGATCATCCCGCACATTGATATAGAGACGATGGTGCTAAGCAGTGTCAGTGAGCCTAAGATTTCTACCTTTAGGGAACAAGACTACAGCAGATGTACCACTTATAGAAGCCAGTGATACCCATGGATACACCCTTCAGCATATCGAATAGGAATGCCAAAACCATGGATATCTTGAAGAACTGGGTGAAGGAGCGAGCCAAGATCAGGATGACACCCAACCAAATTTACAAGACAAAGATACTACGAAAGGCATATCAGTACTTGGTCATTTTTTCATGCCATTTGTATAGACAAAAGAGCACGAAGACCTTTCGGTAGAGTTGGGTGATATTGTTGGTCCAACTGTTCATGAAGGCAAAGCATGCAACTATTCCAACATGTTGGCTCACGGGCTGGAGGAACAGGTAATAAGAGCTAGGTAGCCACCCAAACATCAACAAGCAGAAGCCTACATGCTCTCATACATCTTGGGTGCAATCTATGCCCATCTGGGATTCTCGGTCTTGAGGTGGGCATGGACACTAGTGAAAACATCAGTAAACACTTATTGTAGACTGTTTTCTAAATGTAGCTTCCGCGAAGTCATCACACACTTGACAGACCATTTTGTCACCCCAGTTTAGAAGATGATATTTGGCCAGGATCCACCTTGCATGTCGAATGAAGCAATGGAGGTACTGATTTATATAGAAGATTGTTGTGCCTCACCCTTTGGGACCTTCATACGGATGTACAATGCGGAGAAGCCTTCGCATGTTTTGCTAGAGTTTACCATGGACAAGCTCATCACGCGAGAAGTGTCATACCACATCTTGGCAGGACTGTTAGCTTGACTACATCGGAAGAACAAGGCACCTTCACCCACTCTTCCATTGCCGATCGGGTTGTACAAGATACAAAATCTCAAGCATCCGAATACCAAGATAGAAGAGTTAAAAGGATTTACTTTCGACACCATAAGCTTCAATTTGTACAACCCACATTGCTTTGTGAAAGGTCACTACATGAGAGTGAAATTTCCTTCGATCCATTGGGTGTGTCATTGGACTGAGGAAGACCCATGGAGATATTGTCATAACTTCTCCAAGCCCAATGATTCGGTTGACATCGCGTGGAATGGTTAGCGAATTAGTGCGAAGCCACATCGAGGAGAGCACCAACAACAACAGCAACAAAGGGAAACATACCTGCGTGCGACAAAGCCAAGAGAAAGATTGTCGACATCGCAAAGGCAAAACAATGCTGCAAGTTTAGAATATACCCACTTGTGGAGAAAGTAGCTTTGGAGATAGAGGCAAAGATGCTACAGTGTGACAAGAGGAACGCAGAAAGGTAGAAAGATAAACAAAGGATGTAGGACACAATGAAGGAGTTGCAAGATTTGAAGGAGAAACTCAAAGGGATAGGAACTGCGCAAATAGGAGAAGTAAGCGCAATAAGGACATACACAACAAGGGGAAAAACATGCACATATTTATGAAACTATGCCCATAGAGGTAGTAGACTCATTCGAGTAGATGGCACAAAGAAGACAAGGTGAGCGGTCACAGGAGCAAGACTTCGCTCAAGAGATTGAACGAGTACATGAGCAGATGGATACCGAAATTGAGCAGCCATAGTTAGAGAAAGACATCAACCTCATGCCTTACCACAAAGAGGGTGACCGACAGGCTTCACCAAATGCAGAAGTAGAGCTAGTCTTGAGCAACCAAGGAGATACTGAGATCCTTGAAGAAAATATGGAAGAAGGGTTGCACAAAATATACTTCGACGAGTCACAACATAGAGTTGTGCAATCACGAAAAGTGTCTACTCTGGATTCCACACATCTCCTACGTAGTTTGAGGAATGACTGATCATGTTTGATATGTGCAAGCATCCAACAACATTGGTTGATGCTAGTGAAGCATATGCTGAAGCCACTAGCTCGAGTGTACCATTTTCGATAGTAGAGAATGAGTGAATGGCTAAGGAGTTACAAATGACCAAGTAGGGAGGAAAATTGGTTACAACATCTACTAGAAAGGAGTTGAAGAAGGTGATACTAGATGAAGTATCTTCCCTTGAGACAGTCATGCAGACATTGTATTCCAAATTTGGTACGGTCCATAAGGAAGTTGTCCATCTCAACGGTTTGCAGCAACATTGTTCTATGAGAGCACGTATCTTTTCAAACTTGCATAC
Organism: Pinus taeda; assembly: GCA_000404065.3. Lineage (NCBI taxonomy): Eukaryota > Viridiplantae > Streptophyta > Pinopsida > Pinales > Pinaceae > Pinus > Pinus taeda. Next base: position 134,789 of record APFE031144115.1, read on the forward strand.
TGTTGTCAACCACATGCAAAAATGAACAACGAGATACATAGGAGCACCATTACACTTGCCAAGTTGATGAAGCCCATGATAGTTGAGTTGAAAGCAAGACTTTGGAGTCAGATTCAGAACTATGAGGAGCTTCCGCAGCCCATCACTAGTTTGCAGGATTCCCATGCATGGGTGTTCAGAAGCATGGATGTTGTTGTGCACACACATCTATTGGAACAGTCACCGATGCAATTAAAAAGCTTAAAGTCCAATAGGAGATCGACTTATAATTTGATGAGTTGATACGCATAGCCGTAAGTGCTGACTTAACGATCAATATAGACACTATGCATCAATATGTCATTTGTCCATCCACACTCAAGAAAATGATGCACATGTTATCAGATGATTTGGATAGGAGATCGAATGCAGTATACATGGATGCAAAAGAGGGAAGAGTTCATTTTCAGAAAGAAGTCGCCATAGAGTCACGAACACCATCACGGACTACCAAGCTTGGCCTCAGTTTGCCACCATCAACCATTGTGAGGATGTCGAAGAGGTGGTCTTCACATAGTTATTCGAGTCATAGTGATCCCTTGCATGGCCTTCTCAAGCATATTTTGTCTCACATGGGTACATTTGCAAATTGTATGTAACATCTTGTCAAGTGGAAGTTCAAGTGTCAATATCTAAATGTAACAGTCATAGAGTAGTTGAAGAGTCATGAGGGTATGTGAATAGTCACAAAGGGTAATTTCAAGGGTCACCCCTATTTCCAGGAAAACTAGTGTCTTTTCAATCTGCTAGCCCTCTAGGATTGGCAGCTACCCTAGAAACAAACAATCAAAGAAATTTGGTATTTCCTCTATGTATGATAGATAAGAGAGAGGCAAAGGAACCAACCTAGATCTTTTGTTTAACTCCTTGCTTGATTTCTCTCCCCCTTGACAGGGCTTGGAAGTCCTCTCCTACTTATCCCGCTTAGAGAATACCAGTAGAGACAAAGTAACAAAACACCATCAAAGCATCTCAATCTATTATATCATAGGCATTGCAGAATAAAAAATACAATGAACATACAATGGCATTCACAAATAACAACATTCACAAATACACAATTGTATGGAGGAAAACTCAAAGAAATTTATTAAAATAGAAGGGAGGATTACAACCCAGCTGTCTGATCCAGCATCATCCTCCCAGCAGCAAAGCCCTCTTCACCTCATGAAAAGAAAGATCACATCAACAATACAGTGCTCTTTCTCAACCACAAACTATCAACACTTCCTTGCAAATTACAAAATTCCAACCCCTATATCTCTCAGATGAGGGATCCATTTATAAATTTGTGCAAGGGTGTGAGTAATCTTTTGGTTTTTGATTAGTGTCATTCCACTTGTTATTTTTGGTTCCACTTGGAGATTTCTTGGATCTCTTTCTCATCCCTGGGTGAAATCAGAGAGGCAAGTGTGATAAGAGAAGTTTCTAGAAGATTCCATGAGCATCCTCTTAGCAAACTATCTTGGACATTTGTCCATCCTCTCTCATCACACCCTATGGAAGGCCTCTTCAGTATGCATCGCACCTAGCTAGTGTAGGAGTTAGTATGCATCGCACCTTGATAGTGGAGCAGTCAGTATGGTCCTGTTTTGGCCAGTTTTGGATGGTTTTCCAGGTGGAACTTTTGTGGAATGATGTAATCAGTTGACCATGATCCTTTAGGGTATGAAACAACACTTTTAGTGTTTAAAGAGATATATTTTATAACCATATAATATGGGGGTTGAAGTGCCCGAATATGTCTATAATAGTTGCCCCCTAAAGCATTAAGTTGTAAATATTTTGATGTCGGGTGAAATGCTTTATCATGAGGATCTGAGGTTTTTGAAACTGGGAGGTGACATATATAAGATATAATACAATACATAATCATCATAATATCATTTTCATGATCTAGTTGAGGCGGGCATTCCCATGCTCAACTTTATAAATTCATTTTCATGTACATAGGATAGATAATTGTCTGCAGTTGTAGACTGGTGATTCTTTATATGTGGAGTCATCATCACTGGCTTGGATGACTATCTGTGCAGCTTCTGTGTACATTTGATGTCTTTATGTCCCTGAATATATCGTAGCTCTAATGGATGAAACTAGATCTGAGGTCTTCAAACTCGTTCAATCTTCGCCCAATGTACAAGTTGATCCATGTGAAGAGATGCTCTGAAGTCGAACATGGAAAGACATCACCTGATTACCAGCCAATAATGTGAGTTGTTAACAGACGTGAGAGGAATCACCGATAATGATGATGACCCTCAAGGTACTACAGTACAATTCATGTGGTGTGAATATATGATCCGATGTCGAACACCACGCAAAGTCTTTCAGTCGAAGGCCATTGATGTCAACCTGTCACCGGAAGTGAGAAGCTCTCCATTGAGCCATGCAAGCTTCAAAGTACTAAAAGGGTTGTTTCTGAGTCAACTTCTTGGATAATGAGCTAATTTCAATAAGAAGTGACTCGTCGTAGGAGGGCCTTAATGTATCCCACATCTATGACACAAAATGACGCAAATGATTTTCTAGAGGTGAAAATGATCTGACGACATAAGGTTCAGGAATGACGGTCATGAAAAATGGAGGGTGAAGGTATTGCAGTGGATGAGGAATTAACTAGGTGGTCGTTTCTCAACTGAATGACTTCTCTTGAACATATTGGCGACACTGAGATGGATTGGTAGCATTAACCCTAACAGACGGATGGTGTGGAGGACCAATGGTGAAATGATTGGTGAACGAAATAACCCAACCCGACTCAATCATGGTGATGGAGTGAAAATATCATGTTCAAGAGCGACTTGCTACCATCAAATTATTAAAGTTTTCTTCCCTTTTTTCCCCAGTCATTGCTAACCAGTACCTCTTTATTTTTGTCAAGCTTGAGGAGTATAACATATGCTTGTTCTATAATTTGCCCTTCAGGCAAACTTGTTGCTATATTTTAGTGAGTCTAGCAAGAGTGAAACTCGTTCTTGTCTAGGTGGACAAGTTTGTCACTATTGTTTTAACAAGTTTAACAACAAAGACAACTCGATCCTTTTCATGTTTAGAGAATTTGAAAAAGGACGAAATGGAAACTGCAATAGTTATTTTTCATAGCATAATCCCTTAAGTCCGGAAAAGGATAAAATAACATGAAAGGGATGAATTTTCTATCACTTTAGCGAGCCGAAAAGACAAGCGCGCAAATTTTTTCGTGAGATAATCCCTTAGGTCCAAAAAATTTTAAAAGATATAGGGGGATGGCACTTCCCATTAATTTAACGAGCTAGAAAGGCCAATAGCTCGATAATATTTTCATATTTAATGAGTCTGAAAAGAGTTTAAATGAGACTCATCTTTTAGGAACGAGTGGTGTTTAGGGTAGAAACTAGTTTCGGGTAAGCTTGGAACTTCTCAAAACATAGTGATGTGAAGAGGTTGGTTAACAGAACCACTCATCGCAGTTGTTCCTCAAAAGGGTAAACAATCAAGTGGAAGCATATGATTGGCAAAAAGGATGGAGGTGATGGCAGGAACACAACCAAGGTTCAAAAGGCTGGTAGCATGGCAATCACAAAGGTTATTTACAGAAGGAGGGTTCATTTTTTAACGAGCTTGAACCATGGGGGAACCATGTTCGGAGGTAGGTTTATTTTTTAACGAGCTTGAAACATGCAATAACTATGCTCAGGTGTAGGTTTATTTTTTAACGAGCTTGAACCATGTGATAACATTGATCAGGGGTAGGTTTATTTTTTAACAAGCTTGAACCATGCGATAACATATGCTCAGGGGTAGGTTTATTTTTTAACGAGCTTGAAACATATGATAACATATGATCAAATTTTAGTTTTCTTCTTATGTAAGCTATAAATGACAAAAATAAAAAGCTAAAAAAGCTAGAAAGCTAAGGAACTACTAAGGTTAGGTAGGATGGTTTTGTCTGCGTAATAGATAAAATGCTTCCTTTGTTTCGTTCGCAGTGCAGACAAAGGTGAATGGTGTGTTGGACCAATCACCTAACCTATGAAGTTAAAAAGCTAAAAAAAAATAAAAGATAAAAAGTTAAAAGGCTAGAAAATGAAATTGGTTGTTTTTAGCTTGCATAAAAAGGTTTGCATGCCCCTAGGCATCGAGAAAAGGAGAGTCTCCAATAACCATATGAAAATCATTGTGGTTAACCAGGATTGTTTTTGTCAGTGGTTAAAAAAAATAATTCCTTGGCTTTGTCCATCAAGTAGACAAAGGTGAATGGTGTGAGATAACACTTCCAATCACATAACTTACATGGAAACCTATCTTTTCAGCTGGGTTCATCTGCCAAAGCAAACAAGGGTGCTTCGCTACATTCACCAGACTACTTGCAGTAATTAGGTGGATGGAATGAAGGTTGAAGAGACATTCTCAACGCAAAAATACCATATAGGGATGATGTCTGACTTGAAATTTTGCTTGAACCGGCAAATGAAAGCTGGTCAATAGTGACAATTTTGCCTTCATGCGGGAAACACATCACTGGAAAGAGTGTTGACATAATAGCTTCCATGTTGTAAACATGGTCACGCCCAAGGCGTAGATTGTAATCTAAAGGTCCTTGGACTACCATCACATTCAAGTGAACAATTTTCCTCCTCAAAGTAATCAGTAACTTAGGAAGGATCCCTAATGGTCGACTAGTTCCTTTGTTAAAGCCTGACCAGTTCTGAGTAATAGGCATAAGCGATGGCAAACCAAGTGCTTTCCAAGTGGTTGAGGAAAGGATACTCACTGATGCCCCTTCATCTATGATAGTGCTAGACACGATCATTTTGTAAACTTGTAATATGATCTGGAAAGGCACGTAAGATGGAAGGCGAGATCTTGCTAGTCGATTCTAATCAAAGCAAATGACTAGACTGCTTGGAGAGGGTATCGAATAAACAGTTGAATTAATCCATTGAGTAGTGGGAACTCGAGGATTCTCTTCCTGTTGTGAAGGAATGGGCGGATTTCCCCCAAGTTCATCAAACTCTGAAGAAACAAAAAGAATTTGAACAGTATCATTCTCACTCTCTTTGGGAATGGTATCATTTGAGGGTGGACCTTCTGAATGTAAAATTGGGTCGACATCTCGACTTGTTGAATTTCGTCTGGTATATATTTAGGAGATTCAATTCCATCGATAGGTGGTTCGACTGATCGTTGAGTTAAGTCAGTTGGATTTTCAACTAGTAAAGGACTTGGGGAGATTTTCCTATATCCGGGTAGAAGTTTCTACAGTGATGTCGGACGGTTATGCAAGACTCTTTTGGCTTCATTCGAAAAGGGAAAATGGGGAAGGGTATGGTCCCCTTCACATAAGCTACATGGACTTTTGACTCTTCGTTTGTGTTGAGTATTACTAGTTGATGGTGTGTTGTCAACATGATCACCAGAGGTTGATGTCACCTATTGGTGTGAATGGGGGGACAATTCTCTTAAGCTCTAAGGAATGCACAGACATTATTGATGAAAATGGTCTCCTTTGCAAATTATGCATGGATGCCTGGGTTTGGAAATTTCAGTGTGTGAATTTTCTCTAGATGTTGCATGGTTTCCCCCTTGCTTGACTGATTTCTTCTTCTTCTCATTCCATTTATTTTTCTTCTCAGTCACCTGGTTACTAGCATCCCTACCTTCACCAAGCGAAGAGGAAGGAGGGGAGGGAGAAATAAACAAAGAAGAAGGAAAAGGGTTAACTTCAGTATTGACTAGTTGCTGATTCAATTGCTGAGGAATCATGGTATTTTGAATGATAGAGGTTGAGAAAAGCTAGATTGGCAGGCCAATTGTGATTCTCGGAAGGGAAAATGTGGCCATATATGTAGCAAAAATATTTCCCCAAGAAGAAAATGGACTAGGATTCCCCTCAAAAGGGATTCCTTGATTGGTGGACTCCATTATCTCAACCTAAGATAAATGAAGGAATAGGGATGTTATTCCGAATTAAATAAATTTTAATGACGCTTTGACATAACTTTTCTTTTTCAATTTTTAAGAGACGAGAAAAAGCTAAAGATGACTCTAGTCCCCTTCTATTTTTAATGAGCGTAAAGTGACAAGTGCTCAGATGGACCTTTTCTTTTAAGGAGTCGAAAAGGAATGAAAGTGACTACTCTGGAAATGTAGACAGAGGGATTACCAAACCAGTCGCAAAACTACAATATACACCTTGGTGATAAATGAAAGAGAAATTACCAAGGACTTATGTATGGTAGTCAATCTTCCTGAATGCTTTGTTTAGTGCATTGCGATCGATACGGCAGCAGACATGGCTTCCTATTGATAAAGGATGTAAGCCTATTGTGGTCTCCCAATATATACTTGACGGTACAGGGAGAACAAGTTCGTGCTATCACTTGTCGTATGAAAGAGGAGGAATCACCCAACCTTCGATGCAAATGATAGTTACCAGATTTTATGACCCAGGAACACATCTTTGGCCTAGACCTCTAGATGTGTTGCGTTAGGTTCCAAAGCGTTGTTAGGTTCATTAAGATTTATTTTAGAGTTGATCTTGTTTAAAATTTTTCCTTTCAATGGTTCACCATATGATGTTGATTTGAAATTCCTAAAAATGCAATCTACAATGATAAGCAATCGTTGTTTATTTTGATCAATGAAAATCCTAGCTACTAGTGAAAGAAAATTACGATTCTTCCCAACAAAGAGCAAAGAGCACACTCTAAATGCACTTTCCTAAATCATTTTTCACAAACAAGCTAAATGAAAATGCAAATTCATGTATTTTTTTTCATTCCCTTAATGTGAGGAATGCCAAAAAAGAGAACTAGTATAGATCTTAAACATTTCACTCCAAGCGACATTTCGACAATTTCTTTTTCAAAATAGAAAGGAAGACTAAACGAAACTTTTCAATTTCAAATGGAAAATTATTTCAACAATAAATGAAATCAAATAAATGACAAAAATTTCAATCAACTATTTAGAGAAGGAAGACTCGAAGACACTTCTCTTTTTGACACAAAATGACAGTTACGACACTCTTTGTACCAAAACAATAGATCGATTTAAACAACTTTTCGACAAAGGATTGTAAATGATGGATAAATATATAAAAACATTTACTAATCCTAATCAATGGAGGATGATATATGTAATGCAAGTAGGCTTTAGTAATGACGTATTGTTCATAAGCAAAAAATCAGTTAAACAGAGTTGAAAAAAAGGACAAGAAACCCCAAATTTCAAGAAGGGAAATAGGTTCAGTCAGTCATCGCACCTATGCTTCATAGAAAGAAGTATGAATCGCACCTGTTACACTCGAGAAGTGTGATGCATACTGGTGGATAGTGACAGACAGTGCGATGGGCCAGGGAGCGTAACTGAGATGGGTTTTGGCTTAAATTTGCAGATGATTTTAGTGTGTTAAGCTGAGCTATGATGGACAGTAAAGAGCAAAGTACATAGGAATGATCTTGGGAGGTTATTGAGTTACCAAAAGGGCATCTAGAATGCTTGTAAGTCAAATGTTCAATTCATAATCTAAACTAGAGATTAACTGAAACAACGTTCATCTACTATGCAATTGCATAGCAAGAGAAGTTCGAAGGCTATTTGGCTAACTTCAAGCTCCGCATGTAGTTTATGAAGAAAACAACAACGCACAAACATCTATTCGGTCCCTAGCAGAGTTGCCATTTTTCTTTTGGGAAAACTAGTGTCTTTTCGATCTTCTAGCCCTCTAGGATTGGCAGTTGTCCTAGAAACAAACAATCAAAGCAACTTGGGATTTGCTCGATGTATGATAGATAAGAGAGAGGCAAAGGAACCAACCTGGATCTTCCATTTAACTCCTTGCTTGATTTCTATCCCCCTTGACAAAGCTTGCAACTCCTCTCCTACTTATCTACCTTAGAGAATACATGTAGAGACAAAGTAAAAAAACACCATCAAAGCATCTCGATCTATTATATCATAAGCATTGCATAACTAGAAATACAATGAACATACAATGGCATTCACAAATAACAACATTCACAAATACAAGATTGTAAGGAGGAAAACTCAAAGAACTTTATTAGAATAGAAGGGATAATTACAACCCAGTTGTTTGATCTAGCATCATCTTCCCAGCATCAAAGCCCTCTTCACCTAATGAAAATAAACATCACATCAACAATACAATGCTCTTTCTCAACCACAAACTATCAGCACTTCCTTGGAAATTACAAAATTCTAGCCCCTAGATCTCTCAGATGAGGTATCCATTTATAGATGTGTGCAAGCGTGTGAGTCATCTTTGGGTTTTTTATTATTGTCATTCAACTTGTTGTTTTTGGTTCCACTTGGAGATTTCTTGGATCTCTTACTCATCCCTGGGCGAATTCAAAGAGGCAAGTGTCATAAGAGAGGTTTCTAGAAGATTCCATGAGCATCCACTTAGCAAATTGTCTCAGACATTTGTCCATCCTCGCTCATCATACCCTATGGAATGCCTCTTCTGTATGCATTGAACCTGGCTAGTGTAGGAGTCAATATGCATCACACCCTAATAGTGGAGCTGTCAGCATGGTCCTGTTTTGGCCAGTTCTTGATGGTTTTTCAGGTGGAACTTTTGGGGAATGATGTAATTAGTTGACCATGATCCTTTAGGGTATGAAACAACACTTTTAGGGTTTAAAAGAGCCATAGTTTATTGATATATAAGATTGGGGTTGAAGTTCCCAAATATGTTTATAACAACATTGTACAGGCTCTTGGTCAACCAAGCTTCTGATAGGATTATCATAGAGAAAGCTTGGAGAATATTGTAAAAAGCATTGTCTTCTCCATAGTGTAGAGCTAGTGCATCTCTTTGGAGGAGCAGATGATAGTGACTAGAACATTCTATTATCAGGACTAGTGGTTGGTCATGGTTGTACTATATGATTAGAACTTTCACTTCTTAATATAACACAACCAACCCGTCTCATGCATATGTTGTTATTGTATTTCAGTTAACTTGTTTAATCTAATGATATATGTATCTATTTTCTTAAACATGTATCTATAGACTCTTTTATTATATGTATATATGAATCTTACAGAGATGTGATGTTGGTTTGACCATCACTTTAGATTGTTGGGTCACCTTCCTTCTAGTTTGTGATGCATCTTTGCTCTGTGTTCCCTTCCAGGCTCTGTGTTTACACAGGTTTCCAAGGGGTGCACTCATTCCACCTTCTGTGTGTTAAAACAATTCATGCACCTTCCTCAGTTTACCATGCATGTCGTGCACCCTTGCTACCGAAAAGGAGATCTTACATACCTCTACGCACAACCATGCTTAAGCCAATATCATACGACACATTGCTAGGACTCCTAAACCAAACGGTTTGATGTCTAGTTGCGACTTCTTACCGGTGAGATCCCTTGACATATTGGTGGGTCCATCACCATCAACATTTATAGTGCTAGAAGGAGGGCCAGATTACATGTTGTGTCATCTCATCATGTTTTTAATCTTCACACATCTATCATCGATACTATTGCACTCATCCCTTCGTGATGTTTTTCACATGCCAAACCTCTCGACGTGATGAGGTTGTTTTCTGAGCTCTTGTATGAATTCATTTATGATGGTGAAGTCGAAGTTGCTAGGCCTGTGTAATTACAAGACTTCTTGGAAATTCTTTATAATGCAGATGAATGCTTTGATCAAGAGGCCAGCGTACTGCTTGCACACACACTACGCAAATCCCCACAACGATGGTGCTGGAGTTTACCTCCCAACAGTGTGCAGTCACTTGAGAAGTTCTGCGATCTCATCAAATCTACTTTCCATCATTTTGATGCAGAACCCCTTCACCAAAACCTTATAGAACAATGGAAGACCCAACCAAAATCACCTATGGATTTTTTTAAATGCTTCTATGTGTTGCAGTTTCAAGCTCCGAAAATTCAGATGAAATTCTAGTATCTCATTGAAAAATTTGAACATTGTCTTACCAAATATATCAATCCTAAGAAGAAGTTCAAACCCAAGCCTTGCTCAACATAATTTAGTGATTGAGCTGCGCAATCATAGATGGACATGGTTGCTATCATAAGTGATTGTCCACCGTCCCCTAATCAAACAACTCCACCACTGCAGACTGATGTGGGAGAACATGCACACACATTCGTTCAACTAGAACATCCTCCCAAAATCACTTCTCTCAATTTTCATGCATATTTTGTTGTGAAGCCCATGCGTTGTCACATGCATGTTTTATCTCAACCTACATATTCATTTTCTCCTGATCCTCAAGATTGGACTCTCTTGTGTTCTTCCATTCCGGACTCTACACCTGTTATGAATGAGGATCAAGCTATTGACAGAGTTTGTGTTGCACAACCAACTTGTGTTGTCATTCATGAAGAGTATGACTGAGAGCTTGAGCATCAACGCTTGACAAAGAATGACTCCCTTATGTACGAGCCTCCTCTGTTTTTTCCTAACATATTTGGTGATTCTACCATACCTGATTTTGCATGTGTATCTCTGTCTATGGATGCACCCATTGTTAGTCATTTACAGAACACACCGGATGTCAATCCATCATACGACAATGGAGAGGACAAATCATTCGTTGAAAATCCACTTGATTTTTCATCTACCTTTTCCGGAAATGGAGAGGGTGAATTTTTTCACTTCTCATCTACCCCTCTATCTGATTCATCAGATCATGAGGATGCCAATGAAATCATTGATTTTCCTGATCATAGCTATCATGATATATTTACCCCCGTATTCAATGACGATGATGATTTTATCACAGTTTATTTTTCAGAGCCACCTGTTTATGGTGATCTATAGGTCAACGAATTTGAAACTCTGCAAAATTTCGAGGCACTTCAGCCCGAGATGATGGTTTCGCTTCCTATCAGGAAATTGTTGAAACACTCAAGCCTCCTTGTCACTCAACTATATGCGTTGAAGATCAATCTCACACATTGATTATGCTTCCTCCACTCAAACTAAATGATCCTGTCACTCATGCATTGGAAGAATATTACATAGAAACCACACGTGCACAACGCAAGTTGTCTTTTTTTCTTTTGTTTGCTTGCATGTCATAGTCAAGAATATGCATATTCTTAACAACTACATGTAGTATCACACAACATCATGGTGAGTCCACAAATTGTATGCCATGCACTTGCACTCACTTATGTTCCATGGACGTGTTTAAACTCGGAGTGTGTTTATCTTCATTGTTATATCTTTCATGTTTAGTGGTTTGCATAGCTGTGTTATTCGTGAACCATGCCTTTACCAACATGGGCCGACCAATGCACATGCAGCTGCATTGGAAGTATCATTTCACATGAGAAGATCCATGCACCATTAGCTTAGGAGTAGGATTAGTGTTTTTAGTTTGTTTACTTGCATGCATGTTTTCTTCTTAATTTGTTCATTTTCTTGCTTTCCTCGTTTTCTTACTCACTTTTCTTACACATTTACTACTGCGTTTCCTTTGTTTTGAGGTTTGCTTTCTTGTTTACGTTCGTAGGTTAGTTTCACATGAAACCGTGTGCGACTCTTGAAACAAGGTGGGTAAAGTACAAGAGGACTTGTGTAGTTATTAATACTTGGTTATCTATCGTCGTGCCTCTGCATGAAGAAATTTTTGTCCTCAGTCCATGATATGTCAATGGAAAATACGTACTTTTTGAATTGAACTTTGGTGGAAACACAATGCTTGCATGCTAACTAGTGTCACCTACTCTAGTCAATTGTTTTTGGGTTAATCCTTGTCAGCTCAATCAAGTAGAGTAACGTGAGGGGGAAAACTTAACAAGCACGTCAAAGGTATATACAAACTACTTATCTAAAGGAATAAGCTCTACCACTCTCAATAAGTTAGGATCTCTTTTCCACTTCTGAAATGAATAATTGTTATGCACAAGTACGAAAAATGAAAAATGAAAGTGTGAAAATTTTCGGAAAAAAAATAAAAATGAATAATGTGAAAGAAGAAAAAGGTTTCCTGTGCAGAGAGGTGATGTAAGTAAGTCTGTTGGGGTACTGTTGAGGCCTGCTAGCGGCGGAGCAACACCAGAGATGAAACTAAGACTCTGACAACCATAAAGCTTGTGCACCAATAGATCCCTAATCCCCAATCGAAACAACTGTGATGACTTGGCTTGGGATGTGTGCCGACCAACCAAGAGCTTGGCAAATGCTGCATCTTACAATCAAGCAAGTGTGGAAAACAAGATGAATAGAGAACTAAACAATACTTCTAGAGGTGTTAGACTTTGTTTTTAGAAATAAGGTCTATTTAGAGAGCTGGAGTTCTACCAGTGTCTTGCCATTGTTGTAGCAGCTACAACCACCCTCCAAAATTTTTCCTTAGCTTCGTTTTGGAGCCTCTCTACCAACCATCCTAGCAGCATGTCTTGCACTATCAAGTACAAAGGCTTCATCGGTTTACCAATAGATTTTCTACCTGTGCATGTCAATTTTCTTCACTCCCCTCATAGGCTACCATTCCAAAATTAAGTTAGTTGTTGGTTGAGTAGCTCCTTCAGAAAATTGCACAATTCCGATGGGGAACTAGCCTTCCCTCAAGAAATTGTGCAAATCTTCTAGGCAACATGCTAGGCTAAGAAATTGCACAATTCAGTCAGACAGGCTTCCTTTAGAAAATTGCGCTATCTGTACTAGCACTACAACTCAGCCCAGAAATTGCACAATTTTGGGCAGTAATCACCTGCTAACACTAGAAATTTCACAACACCTCTGGGAGAGCCATCCCAATTCCTCCCAAAAATTGTGCAAATCCCTCTCTCAGTCAAGCAAGCTGTTGCATGTGCCTTTTGGTTGACTAGTTCCAGGAGGGACCCAACACATGATTTGCATGCATGGGTTGATTTTTACCAGAATAGAAAAAAGAAACATGAAAAAAGAATCCCTAGATTTTAGGGATTTATTCTTAGTAGCTGGAGGTTACATGCAAAGATTTTTTTAGAAACCTTCTTCCAAGTGTCGCCTTTTACTAGATTTGTGGCATGCGCATCATGAGCCTAAAAATTATTTATTCGATGCTTCAGAGCTCATTCCTCATATTGATCTTAGAGCTCTGACATCCCACAACACATCTAGGAGTCTTTGGCACATCTAGAGAAGTTATTTTCAGGTAAGTCCGCTTTACTTATCTTTTGCAGCATTTTTGTCCCTTTTTGTGTTTTGGCTTGTATGAGTGTTTTTTTCTTTATTTCTGTGGAAAATTGTTGTTGTTTTCATGCATGTTAGCCTGTATAAGAACCATTTTAGATTTTTGTTTGCATATCAATGATGTTGCATGCATGACACTGTTTTGCATGGACAATCACCAATTCGATGACTTGTTTCACACACATGCATGTTTTCCCATTTTCTGGATCTTGCATTCATTCTTTGCATGCATGATCATTCGCTCTTACCTATAGTAATTTTTGCCATGCATTAATATCTCCATATGTTTTCAGTCACCCGTCGGCAGGTCTGGGCAACCTTGGCCGGGAATCTACCTTGTCCGGACAACATTGTGCATTTCGTAGAGGGAAGGCTCTGCCTTCATCCCAGAAAATGTGCAAATATGGAAAGATAGTGTCCTCTAGACTTGCTTTGTGAAATTTTGAGAGGTAGTGTCTGTTGGCCCAAACAATTATGAATTGCAGTCCCTGGGCCTACATGACTCGGTCACTGAAATTTTGCGTTGCACAATCTCAGCACCTAAAAGGTTAGTTTGGATTGTGCATTGCATAATTCCAGTAGTCAACTAGCCTCCCGACAATTTGGACTTCCTTTTCCGTAGTTCCGACAGCCAATCTCCCGACCTCCCAGTGAAAATTGTGCAATCCATCCCATCAGTCTCCTAGGTATGTTGCACGTCAATCCTGAACTTTTATTTTTTTTTTAACTGACAAATTTCTTCACATGCATGTTGCCATGTCTCCAAGTATAGAAGGTGTTCGTACATCTCTCATTAGTTCAAGTTCAATGGAGCATGGTCAAAGGACACTGAGGGAAGTTCACTTGGAGATGCAGTTGAGCAAGTGTCTATGAGTTTGCTGATTTACGAAGACACCAAGATGATCGTAGACAAAGACATCAAGCTGAAATGGTAGGAGATCAATGATTCATTCTCAAGCACAGTTGGGGAAGATGTTGAAGGCCGCAAGGTCTATGCGAAAATTCAAAAGTCCATCTTGTACTAGATTGCATGCAGGTATCCCACGTTTCCATGCTCGGACATGATACATTGTATAGTCTCACACACTAATCCAAAGACAATGGTGTTAAAGAGTTTCAACGGAACAAAGATTTCTACCTTCAGGGCATAGGAGTGTCAGTAGATGTACCACATGTCAAAGCCAGTGATCACCATGGAGACACCCTTTAGCATACCCAGAAGCAATGCCAGCTCTAGAGATACTCTAGGGATATCTTGAAGAACCGGGTGAAGGAGCCAACCAAGTTTAGGATGACACCCATCCAGATTTAGAAGACAAAGATATTGGGAAATTCATATCAGTACATGATCATTTTTTCATGTTGCTTGTACAGCCAAGAGACCACTGAGACCTTCCCGTAAAGTTGGGTGATTGCATTGGACCAACTGGCCATTAAAGGCAAAGCATGCAACAGGTCTAACATGTTGGCTCACAGGCTGAAGCTTGAGTGGGTAGGAAACAACTACATCAGTTACGATTATTGTGTAAACACTAATAGATTCCCTTAAGGACCGCCCGTTGAATGCAAATAAACTCTTAATTCAATTCAATTCCATTGAATTTTGTGAACGAATACTGGATACCTAACCCTTCCACTAATTCTCTCCTTCTAATTATTCATTTCTATTACATCTAGTATTTCATTCGTTTCATACATACATAAACATATACACATGTAAATTATTATAGGGTATCAACCATTTTTGTATTTATATAAGAAAACAAGATTCTTCTAATGATTCAATGGCTACAATGTTTTTTGGTGTGGGATTTTAATGCACTACCCTTTTACCTTCTGAATATATAGATATCTTTGCTAACACTCTTGGATTGAAGTTTGAAGGACACAAACAAACACATTGAGATATATTTGACAAATTTTAAGATTTAGAACAAAACCTTAACAGGGAAATGATTTTCCTCACGAACAGAGTTTATGCATATTTATCTTTAGCTGAACTGCTAATTGTATTGTTTACATTTAATAAATATATTTCTAGTTGTTGTATTAACATTTGTGGTTGCTTAAGTTCATTTTTTGTGTCATCTCCATTACCAAACACATGACCATTGTATACTTGTTCAATGGAACATATTTGAACTCTTAGTCAAGCATGTTATGAGTACTTCCAATCTTATATCTATTACTAAAAGGCTATGTTCAAATCACACACTTTTCTTAACATCTATTGTCGTAGTAGTACAACCATATACCGACATTACGTCATACAATACTCTTGCATTACTCATGCGCTCGATAATAGATATATGTCCAACTTTCATGATACCCACTATTTTGTTTTAACCATAAAGGGGATACTCGGCGCACAATGGAAGATCTCGAATGGACAATAATTGGTACAAGGAGTTATGCTTAATAATGTTCTTCCAGGTTATAATAATTAGGTAGTATATTATATTGGAGATCATAAACAACAATGAACAAACAAAATACCACAAACCAATACAACTGAGTAAATCCAAAAATCTATAGACACAATGCTTACAACCTTCATTAATTATTATTCATTTAAGCTACTTGATCTCTCGATTCATTACAACCATATTTTTGTCACATGGAAACTATACCTCCAAAAATGACTACCATGAGCATTCTCAACTTCCACTGCTAGCCTCACCAGCGAGAGAGTTTTAGAATAAAAAATAGCTTTTGCAAATAACATACTTCTTTTTCATTCTCAAAGGATGTTAAATGTATAAGCATTAAATTCTGTCTCAGAGACTTTTAGAATAAAAAATAGCTTTTGCAAATAACATACTTTTTTTTCATTCTCAAAGGATGTTAAATGTATAAGCATTAAATTCTGTCTCTTTTGGTTTTTTCTTCTTTATACTGAACACATAGCCATTTTCTCATTTTCCATAATCAATAACCTCAATATTCTTTTACAGAGGGGTGACTTGACTTTTAGAATAAAAAATAGCTTTTGCAAATAACATGCTTCTCCATTTTCTCATTTTCCATAATCAATAACCTCAATATTCTTTTACAGAGGGGTGACTTGACTTTTAGAATAAAAGATAGCTTTTGCAAATAACATACTTATTTTTCGTTCTCAAAGGATGTTAAATGTATAAGCATTAAATTCTGTCTCTTTTGGTTTTTCCTTCTTTATATTGAACACAACCATTTTCTCATTTTCCATAATCAATAACCTCAATATTCTTTTACAGAGGGGTGACTTAAACTTTGGCTTGGTTCAATCTCACCAAGAGCTACACATTAATGGCACCTACCAATTTCATGGGAATATTTGTACCAACTCCTAAAACATGGTAACCAATTATATAAAGAACCCTTAAAATGCATTAAAATCATAAATTTCTTGACATGAGGTGACATCTTGCATCTATATCTACATCCAAGAAATCCTTGGCATCCTCTGATGACTTCCACACTTCAACCTTCATGTTTCTCCTTAACTGTTTCAGCAATTTTCATGCTTCTCCAATAACTTTCACATTGCGTTCATGTAGCACTCTACTCTTTACAATTTATTGCCATAATAAATGTAAAATTTAAGCTCAACACCATGATAGCATGACACATTTTAGCTAAGAACTACAATAGCAAGCCACTTAGCCCTACAAATTCCAATTTGTAACTATGATAGTGTGATATTTAACACTGCAAACTCTAGGTTGAAATCACAATTGTTTGATGACTTTTTCTATAAATTTCCTAAAATAAACATTGCATTTTCTCCTCTCCCTACTTGTGGTTAGAGCTATTGAAATTTCTTGAACTTGAGAGCCTCAAATATCAATAATATTGTCATCTCCCCTTTGTCACCACCATCCATATGACAGAAGGCTGATTTGCAATCAAAAATGGATGCACTATGGTGGTGGTATTAGGTTGTTAACATGGAAGGAGAGCCTCTTGCAACTATCATTTGAAGGCATAATCAAAGTCACTATTGGCTACTTGTAAAGAACTATGTCGAAGGAATTTATTCGATACACCATATCAGCTAGCACAATTTCAAATTTTATATTATGAAATTGCAATGTTTTCTCTTTAGAAATCACCAATGCTCCCCTTCAAATGCTCTATGCATATCACTGACTTGATCACCCTTTGTAATAATAACTGAGGTTATTTGTTTTCCCAGACCATCACTCCACATGATATACTCATCCCATGGTATCAATGTGAAGAATAAGAAAAAAAATAGATTGAAGGAGACTTCCACCATCCAGAACACTCAACACTTGAGAATTTTTTTTTCTTTAACCATCCATGGCATACAAAATACATCTCCAATTTACTTTCTATACATATTCGTAAAGTAGAGCTGAAAATCATCATTAGTACATTAATTTGTTTATTTATTTTTGACTTTGTTATTCTTCTTCAAAGAGCTAGCCAAGCACCCAACATAGTTCTTACACTACCCATTGGATTTCCTTGTGTAGTTGTCACGCTCATGCCAAAATTTTCCTTATAAGGTGTTGGCTATCATATTTGAGGTGATCTTCCCTCTGATTAGTTCAGCTTGATCTTGTATGCCATTCTTTTTTACAGCGGGGGGTTCTCAAACAGAGAAAGTATTCTCAAGTAGAGAAAGTGATAACTTTCCAACATCAAAATAGATGAATCTACTGGAAACCCTCTATTGGAAACCATAGAAAATATCCTATGCAAAAATTCTTGAAATCACACCAATATGACCATATCTGAGACTGCCCTTTACAATTTTCTCATGTTACACCTAATTCTCAAACTTAGCATAACAAGGATTATACAAATGAACTTTGAAGTTCCCTTGTTCCTCAATAATCAATCTCTTCACAATATTTTGGGGACGAGGCCTTTGGGCAATGTTTTACGAATTAGCCAAGACTAATGTCAATGATTTTCTAACAATGATATGACACAATGTATTTTAGATAAGGACACAATTATTGCAAATTGGATGACTCAATCTCATCAAGAGCTACATATCAATGGAGCATTCAATGTAGGATGAAATTTCATGGGAACGTGTAAGAAGTAGCCAACCCTCAATATGGTTCAGAAGGAATTTTCAATGCCTTAGGAGATTGATAAACAACTGTCAGGCCAGGTAGTAACTCCATGAATTCAATTTATTTTATTCCTTCAGTTTGGTCTTTATTATATACATGAGGGAGAGACTGTTCACTTCATCTCCCGATGACTATTCACATTCTTTATTATTTATTTACATTAATTACATTCACCCAATCCTGATGATTAGGTGTTAACATTCCCCCCCTTAATCCGAAGGGATGTTGGTGAGTCCAAGCATCAGTCTGAATCGTTCAAGCTTTTCTCTTCCAAGCGCTTTGGTGAGATGTCTACAATTTGCTCATTAGTGGAACAATGATGGAGATGGATTGTTTTGACCTCAACATGATGTCAAATCAGATGATATTTAGTATTGATGTGCTTCGTTCGATCATGGAACGTTCGGTTCTTGGCCAACTTTATTGCATAGGTATTGTCAATCATGAGTGGAGTTGATTGTACTTTACCTGCAAACCTTCAAGAATTTTCCTGAGCCACACAATTCCTTTTGTTGCCTCAACTGCTACCAAGTATTTTGCTTCTGGTGTGGAATCTGTTGGAATTGACTGTTTGCATGATCTCCAAGAGATAGCTCCTGATCCAAGACTCATAGCATATCTTGAAGTAGATACCCCAGCTTCTTTTTCTCCATCGAAGTCTGAATCAGAGTATCCAATCAAACTGAAGTCGTCCACCTATGTATACTTGATTCCAAAGTCTTGAGTTCCCTTCAAGTACCTTAGAACTCTTTTTGCAGCAGACCAATGTCCCTCACAATGCTTTTGCATAAACTTGGAGAGGATTCCAACAACAAACGAAATGTCTAGTCTAGTAGCAGTCAAGTAGTTGAGACTTCCTACAAGTTGTCTATACTTTGTTGCATCCTCAAATTCTTTTCCTTCAATAGATGTGAGCTTTAAGTTTTGTTCCATTAGGGTAGTAAGACGATTGCATTCTGTCATGCAAAACCTGTTTAACAGATCTCCAATGTACTTCTTTTGAGAAAGAAATATGGACTTTGGATGTTGAGTTACTTCAATACCAAGGTAGTAATGAACATAGCCCAAATTAGTCATTTCAAAAATTTTCCCCAATTCCTTTTTTATGGATGCAATGTAGCTTTCAATGTTCCCTTTCATCAAAAGATCATCTACATATACCATAAGATATACAACTCGTTTGCAGACATTCTTGACAAATAAAGTTCCATTATCAAGATCATAATGTTTGAAATTGAGTTTCAGAAGATCCTCAGTTAGTTTTTCATACTAGGCTCCTGGTGATTGTTTGAGGCCATACAAGGATTTTACAAGTTTGCATACTTTATGTTCATGTCCTTTCACTGCAAATCCTTCAGGCTGCAACATAAAAACATTCTCTTTTAGATCTCCATTCAAGAAAGAAGTTTTTACATCCATTTGATGGAATTCCCAACCGTTCTGAGCTACTAGGGCAAAGACTGACTAGATGGTAGCACATTTTGATGTGGGGGAAAAAGTCTCCTCATAATCGACCCCTTTATTTTGTGAAAAACCTTTTGCCACAAGCCTGGCTTTATGCTTGTCAGGTGAGCCATCAACTTTATACTTGTTCTTGTAGACCCACTTGCAACCAATTGGTTTGGTTCCTAATGGAGGATCAACCAGCTGCCAAGTTTTGTTCTTTATGAGGGCATCATACTCCTTTTGCATCACTTCTTTCCATTCATCATGAGAAGCAGCTTCTTTGAAGGAAGTTGGTTCAAAATTTGTAGACAAGTTCAATTCACAATCATAAGAAACATCCATATCAACAGGTGAATTAGAGTCATCTACATCACCTCCATTTTCCCAATTTGAATTTCTAGTTCCTATCTTTCCAACCTCATCAGGATGAACACTTTCAAGTGTCTTTTTCAACCACTTTGGGGGACCTTTCTCATATGGTCTAGGCTGCTCTATTTATTGAGTTGGGACTGAATCAAAATTGAGTCTCCCAATTCTATCAATCACATCACTTAAAGAATCATCCATTGTTGGAGTTTCATGTGGGGAAGAGTGTTCTTGAGAAGAAGATTCCACGTGTTGATCTAGTATAGGAATCCCCCCTTCAAGATGTGGAATTTGATTATCAAATTCTTGAAATTATTTTGCATTTGCGAATCTATCCAAGCGATCAAGTTTCCACTCAACAACATTGTCAGTTTTCGATGATTCAAGAAAAATTACATCTCTAGATACAACAAACTTTTTACTGACTTCATCATAGAGACTGTATGATTTTGAGGGTTTGAATACCCTAGGAAGATACACTTACGACTTCTTACACCAAGTTTGTTTCTATGTACCTTTGGTATCAAGGCATAACAAGTGGAACCAAAGACCGTGAGATGCTTTACTGAACTAAAATACACATACCACATTTAATATGGAGTCTTGTTTCTGATAGCATTAGATGCACATCTATTCTTTATATATGCAGCACATAGGACAACATTAGCCCAAAACATTATCTTTACATTTTTGAAGAAGAGCATGGATCCTACCATATTTAAGATTGTCTTATTCATTCTTTAAGCTACACCATTCTGTTGGGCATTATAAGGCACAACTGTTTGATGTTTGATTCCATGTTGGTGAGGATAGTTTTCAAATTCATTTGATCTGTATTCTTTTCCATTATCAGTGCGAATAGACCCAATATGACATTGCAGATCATTTTCAATCCATTTATGAAAGTTCTTGAATGTTTGAAAAGCGTCATATTTGTTCTTCAATAAATAAACCCAACACATTCTGGTGTAGTCATCAATAAATGTCATCATATATTTATTTCCATTTAGAAAAGGAACAAGCATTGGACCACATAAATCTGAATGAATGAGTTCAAGTTTTTAATGTGCTCTTGAATGTGAATCGCGAAAAGACTATTTGTTGTCCTTTCCTAGAATGAAAGCATCACATTGTTTAAATTTCCTAGGAATTGTAGGCAAACTAGCAACACCATTTTTCTTCAATAGCCAGAGGCTGTCATAGTTCAAATGTCCAAATCTAGCATGCCATAATAGAGTTGATGGAAGTGTACCTTCTTCATAATGATAATTATATGAGAAATGTTGTGCACGAGTAGAGGTACCTTGCAGCTTGGGAAGCCTTTCTTCTTCTATACCCCTCATGACAAGTGAGTGGTCAGATGCTTTTCTCACCTCAAGCTTGCCATCAAACATATGAATGGAGTGACCTTTCTGGTAGATGTGAACCAAGGACAACAAGTTTCTCTTCAGCTGTGGGAGATATAGAACATGATGCAGAAGAAATTCTGGAAGACCAGGAAATTTAAGCTTAATTGTCCCAAGCCCTGATGGCTTGATTTTTGATTGGTCTGCAAAGTATACTACTCCATCAACATTGTCAGTAAATTCGTCAAAAGAATATTTTCTATAAGTCATGTGGCAAGTTGCTCCTGAATCAAGCAACCAATCATTTTTCCACGAAGCAGGTGAAGCACTAAATAAATCTTCATTTATTCCAATATTATATTGTCCCACAACATAGTGAGTGGATTCAGGTGATTTACCTTTCTCTGTATTGTCAGTTTTACCTTTCTGCTGGTTCCTTTGGTGCTCAATTTTGTCCCAAGATAACTTGAATGTAGAGGGATCATGTGATCCATTTCTTTTGTAGCGTATGTAGTGCAAATCTACATTTTCTCCTTGAGAGTGTCTCCCCCCCCCCGCCTCTGAAATATCTTCCTCCTCCTCTTCGACCACCTCTTCCTCTTGAAGAATCTTGAGAAGGATGCTTTTCTTTATGAGCAAGGCACACAACCTCTTCAAAAGATTCAGGATTCCTCTTATCGCTTTTCTTCAAGATAATTGGAGTAAGTAGGATAAAGTGCCTTGAGAAAAGCGATAAGAGGAATATCCAATTCAACCTTAGTGGTTTTGAGATTGTGCATTATAGACTTTGATTTAGATGTAAGAGAAAGAGGATCATTATTTTGCAATTCAAGAGTGAAGAGTTTAATCATGAGCTGAACAACTTCAAGTGCAGAATGTGAGTCATAAAGTTCTTTTAGCTTTTGTAAGGTTTCGAAAGCAGTGGAATATGATGAAATATGGAAACTCACCTCTTCACTTACAGATGCTGCAATTAATGCATAGGCTTTGTTGTTCTTATTTTCCCAAATGGTGAGCTCCTCTTCACTTACAGAGGCTACAATTAATGCATAGCCTTTGTTGTTCTTATTTTCCCAAATGGCGAGCTCTTTGTCTGAGGTAGGTTGTTCTGGCTCTTTGTCTTCGTCTCCAATGCACACTCCTTTCCACAACTCATTGAAAATGAGGGTGTTTTTTTTATCATCTGTGACAACTCAGGATAGTTCTCCTTGCCAGTGAGAACTATTCCCACAATGGATATGATTGAATGCATACTGTAACAAAAAAACTTATGTTGCAAAATTTTACTCCTAATGGGAAAAATATAATTTTGATATGTTAGGACAACAAATTCAAATTTCAATTCGCATTCAATGTATGGTGAGTAACGATGAATATATATGGCAGGCAGTGTAAATATATGGTGAGTAACAAGGTAATACACAAAATTGTATAAAATAAGTACCAACGTAATACCACTCCCGAAACACTCCCTTTGCTTTATTGTGTTCAACAGAAATTAGCCTTGAGGCCTCAGCTTGCAAATTTTCAATCTCATATCATATTTGGGAAATCGTGGGTAACCACACCAACCAATGGTCTTTAAAGAGAAACCACATTGTGATGATTGTATACATATGTAGGGAGAATGCACCATAAACAGACACAAAAAAATTGTACAGCACTGGACACAAAACTATACAACAGAGGTATATATCAGCAACGTGATACTATATAGCATTATGACACCAATAGCATTCTAATACCGAGCGTGTAGTCATCCTTCACGCAGCACTCCCTCACACTTCTGGCATTAGAGTTAGAACTCAATATAGTCTGGCAACTGTGAAGCCATGCTACCATTAAAATCGAAAATACTGAGTATTTTCTCATGTCCTCCAGTGATTAAAAGGCACGCGCTCTCAGAAAAAGCACATGCTCGAACAATGTGCTTATGCACAAAACAATGCATTTCATCTCCTGTCAATGCATCCCATATTTTGGCACTAAAATTAGCTGATCCTGATACTGCACGTAAAGCATGATTATCAAGACAATAATACACTCAACAACAACACTTCTTAACAGCACACTCAAGCACGCATTCTTGAGGGATATGGGAAACACTTCGATTGGTCTTTGAAGGCAAAGTAATGGAAGCCAAAAAAAATAACTTGAGAAATCTTGTTTATTTAAGAGCAGAAGGGCTCCGATAAAGAAAAGGTTTCAGATTTTTTTTTTTTACACTGATAGCAAGACAAAGCTTAGGATTCTTCTGTCTGCCTCCAACGATTATGACTGAAAATTCCTCCAATTCCTCTGGCAACATCCAGAAGGTATTATGCAATGAAGACATTATAGCAGAGCAGCGCAAGGCGCAAAAAATTATTTTCGCAGAGGGCCCAGAGAGAAAATATGGCAGAAACCTGATATAAGGAGTTACACGAAACTTAATTTTGGTAAATTGGTTATGATACCATGTTAGGCCAGGTAGTAACTCCACGATTTAAATTCATTTTATTCCTTCAATTTGGTATTTATTATATACATGAGGGAGAGACTGTGCACTTCATCTCCCGATGACTGTTCATATTATTTATTATTTATTTACATTAATTACATTCACCCAATCCTGATGATTAGGTGTCAACAACAACATCACATTCTCTCTAGACCCAACTGAGTAAATGCCAAAATCTATAGATACAATGATTACAACCTTCATTAATTTTTATCCATTTAAGCTACTTGATCTCTCGATTCATTACATCCATATTTTTGTCACATGGAAAGTATACCTCCAAAAATGACTACCACTAGCATTATTGACTTCGACTAATGGACTCCTCATGAGTTAGAGGCTTGTTGTAAAATAAAAAATAGCTTGTGCAGATCACATGCTCCTTTGTCATTCTCAAAGGATGTCAAACGTATAAGCCTTAAATTCTAGAGTGGTCTCTTCTAGTTTTCCCCTCTTTATATTGAACACAACTTTTTTGCCATTTTCCATAATCAATAGCTTCAATATTCCTATCAAAGGGGTGAGTTAAACATCATCTTGGTTCAATCTTACCAAGAGATACACATCAATGGCACATGCCATCTAGAAAGCAATTTGATGGGAATATTTGTACCAACTTTTGAGACATGGTAACCAACTGTATAAAGAACACTTACAACACATTAAGATCACAAAATATTGTTGACATGAGGTGACATCTTTTATTTGTAGCTGCATATAAGCACTCCTTGACATGCTCTAAGGACTTCCACACTTCAACCATCATGTTCCTCCTTAACTATTTCAACAACTTTCATTCTTCTCCAATAAATTTCACATTGCATTCATGTAGCACTCCGCTCTTTACAATTTATTGGCATAACTAATGTGAATTTAAAGCTCAACATTGTGATAGCATGACACATTTTAGCTAAGAATTGCAATAACATGCCACTTAACCATGCAAATTCCAATTTGTAACTCTGATAATGTGATATTTAACAGTGCAAACTCCATCTCGAAACCACAGTAGTGCCGTGGCTTTTTCTATAAATTACCTTAAAAAACTTGCATTTCCTCCTTACCCTACTTGTAGTTGGCAACCTGGTACTCAAATTTCTCAAAATTGAGGGTCTGCAATATTGATAACATTGCCATGTCCCATTTTTCACCACCACCCATCTCAGAGAAGCCTGAGTTGCAATAAAAAATGGAGCCACCATGGTGGTGGTATTGGGTTGTACCCATGGAGGCTAAGAGAGCCTCTTGCAACTATAATTTGAAGGCATAATCAAGGTCACTACTTGCTTCTTGTAAAGAACTATGTCTAAGGAATTTCTTGGATACACCATATCACTCAGCACAATCTCACATTTCCTACTCTAAAATTGCAACTTTTTCTCTTCAGAAATAAAATGTGCTCCTCTTCAAAGTATCTCTGCATATGGATGGTTTGATCACCTTGTGTATTAGTACCTTAAGTTATTTATTTTCTGAGGACATCACTCTACATCATACACTCATGCCATGGTATAAGAGTAAAGAACAAAAAGGAAAAGGTTTAGATTCATACTCATCCCATGGTATCAGAGTAAAGAACAAAAAAGAAAAGGTTTAGATTCATATGGCTCGTTTGATCACCTTGTGTATTAGTACCTTAAGTTATTTATTTTCTGAGGACATCACTCTACATCATATACTCATCCCATGGTATTAGAGTAAAGAACAAAAAAGAAAAGGTTTAGATTGATACTCATCCCATGGTATGAGAGTAAAGAACAAAAAAGAAAAGGTTTAGATTCATCCAAAACACTCACATTTGTTTCTTTTTTTTTTTGCTTTAACCTTGCATGGCATACAAAATCCATTTCCAATTTACTTTCGAAATAGATTCGCAGAATAGAGCTAAAAAATCATCATTATTAAAAAAAAATAAAAAAAAAAAAAAAAAAAAATTGGGTTGTTCTTTAACACTTTCACTATCATATGGAAGAGTAACAGTTTAATGTTCCTTGCGAATCTAGTGCATTGCTTTAGATGATTAGTTTTATATTAAAAACATTTTTAATACATATATTCTATTATTTATATATATTATATATATATCACAAAAATATTTATTTTAAAGTGTATATATATTAATATAAACTATATTAAATAATCATATTTCTTAATTTTTAGTGATAATAATCCACTTTATTAATATTTTATTTTGTGACCAATTTTTATTTCTATTAATTTTTTATTTAATTAAATATTCAAGTTAAACAATCTGTACTAACTACCACATATCTTTTGTTGTTCTTTTATTTCATAAATGATTTAATATCTTATTAATAAAGGCTACGAAAACATTCAAACCCCTCTATATTTGAAATTTGTTGTTATAACCTTTAAACGCATGACGATTTATTGAATAGTTATTCTAATAATAAAATATATTTTAGAAACAAGTTTTAACTCAATATATTAAAATAATAAAATATGTTTTAGAAACAAGTTTTAACTCAGTAGTAATGTAGGTTGAATTTAGGTTATTATATTGAGAAAAACCAGAAAAAGGTAGCATGGTATAACATGCTTTATGTTTTCCATTTTCATATCGAGAAGGTAAAGATAAAAAATATTTTTCATTTTAAAATATTTTGAATCTTCTTATTGCAAACAAAATAATATATAACATCATTATGTATGTACATTACAGGTCATCGAGACGGCGAGGAGCAGCAACGATGACGTATACTGAAGGAGCAATATCAGAGATAGCAGGCTCTTACCTTATTATTACTTTTCTTTTAAGATAGCTGGAAAAACTTAATTATACCTTCAGCGGTTGCTTAATGGAGAGTTAATTTATTAGTGTTATTCAAAGAAAATCACATCATTTGATAGTAAATAAAGAATATGTTTTCAATTTTGTAGATACATTTGTAGTTACACTGCTTCTTAATATCTTAGGGAAAAAAGCCATTTAAGAAAAACAAAGATAATTTTAAATTATACTGCAAACCCACATTCCTTGCCAAACCTAATCCGGAAAAACTATTAAATAAAAAAGTATAAAACCTGTCTGGAACAAAAGGTGAAACCACCGTCTTACCATAAACTAATCCAAAAAACTGTCCTTTAAAAACCCTAATACCTCCCTGAAACTGAAACAGAAGGTGAAACCACCGGATTACAGTACTTGCGACCGATCATAAAATCAAAAAAGATCGAGGACCTCAATCCAATGGCGTACGTACCAAACAAGTCCAGAAGAAGATATCTTATAAAACTAAATAAGAGGACGATAACATATTTTTCATAACAAGGAGAAAAAAAAGAAACTATTTGCTGCAAGAATTCTCCACAACTTAATCATATCGCAATGGGATCATCAGATCAGAGACGTTTCAACCATCGCTAGAGGGGAAATAGCTGTAGCTCTAACTGATCTGGACGGGGATCTACGCCCTCATCCTCCTTCAACCATCATGTTGCTCCTTAACTATTTCAACAATTTTCATGCTTCTCCAATAACTTTCACACTGCATTCACGTAGCACTCTGCTCTTTACAATTTATTGGCATAACTAATGTGAATTGAAAGCTCAGCACTGTGATAGTATGACACATTTTAGCTAAGAACTGCAATATCATGTCACTTAACCCCAAATTCCAATTTGTAACTCTGATAATGTGATATTTAACAGTGCAAACTCCATCTCGAAACCACAATAGTGTCGTGGCTTTTTGTATAAATTACCTTAAAAAAATTGCATTTCCTCCTTGCCCTACTTGTAGTTGGCAACCTGGTACTGAAATTTCTCAAAATTAAGGGCCTACAATATCGATAACATTGCCATGTCCCATTTGTCACCACCACCCATCTCAGAGAAGCCTGAGTTGCAATAAAAAATGGAGGCACCATGGTGGTGGTATTGGGTTGTACCCATGGAGGCTAAGAGAGCCTCTTGCAACTATAGTTTGAAGGCATAATCAAGGTCACTACTTGCTTCTTGTAAAGAACTATGTCGAAGGAATTTCTTGGATACACCATATCACCAAGCACAATCTCACATTTCCTACTCTAAAATTGCAACTTTTTCTTTTCAGAAATAACGTGTGCTCCTCTTCAAAGTATCTCTGCATATCATTGGTTTCATCACCCTGTGTATTACTACCTGAGGTTATTTATTTTCTGAAGACATCACTCCACATCATATACTCATCCCATGGTATCAGAGTAAAGAAAAAAAAAGAAAAGGTTTAGATTGAAGCAGACTTCGATCATCCAAAACACTCGACATTTGAGTCTTTTTTTTTTTGCTTTAACCTTGCATGACATACAATCCATTTTCCATTCAATATAGATTCCCAGAATAGAGCTAAAAAAGCATCATTAGAACATAAATATATATATATATCTAATATCTATATCTATATCTATATATATATATATATATATTATATATATATAAATTAATCAAAACTTTGTTGTTCTCCTTCAAGACACTAGCACTTTCACTGTCATCATGGAAGAGTAATAGTTTAAATGTTTCCTTTGGGACATCTAGTGCATTGCAATTTAGGAATGATTTACTTTTATATTAAAAACATATTTTAATACAATTTAATTTATATATATATATATATATATATTATATATATATTATATTAAAGTGTAATATATTAATAATAACCATAATCAAGTAAATCATTTTTTAATTTTTGTGATAATAATCAAGATTATTAATTATTTTATTTTTGTGGACGACATTTTTTATTAATTTTTTTATTTATTAAAATAATTTAAGTTAAACAATCAGTACTAACTACTACGTATCTTTTGTTGATTCTCTAATTTCATAAAATGATTTAATAATTTAATTAACAAAATTTACAAAAATATTCAAACTCTGTATTTTAAATGTGTAGTTATAACCTTTAAACGCATGACGATTTATTGAATAGTTATTCTAATAATAAAATATATTTTAGAAACAAGTTTTAAGTCAATATATTAAAATAATAAAATATGTTTTAGAAACAAGTTTTAACTCAGTAGTAATGTAGGTTGAATTTAGGTTATTATAATGATAATATTTTTATATTTGTCATGTTCAAAAAACCAGAAAAATGTAGTTACTCGTAAAGTATGGTATAACATGCTTTTTGATGTTTTTCATTTTCACATCGAGAAGGTAAAGGTAAAAATATTTTTCATTTTAAAATATTTGAATCTTCTTATCGCAAACAAAATAATATATAACATCAGTATGTATGTACATTAAAGGTCATCGAGACGACAAGGGGCAGCAACGAGGACGTATACTGAAAGAGCAATATCAGAGATACCAGGCTCTTACCTTATTATTACTTTTAAGATAGCTGGAAAACTTAATTATACCTTCAGCGGTTATTGGTTGCTTAATGGAGAGTTAATTTATTAGTGTTATTCAAAAAAAATCACATCATTTGATAGTATATAAAGAATATGTTTTCAGTTTTGTAGATGCATTTGTAGTTACACTGCTCCTTAATATCTCATGGAAAAAAGCCATTAAAGAAAAACAAAAATAATTTTAAATTATACTGAAAACCCACCTTCCTTACGCCAAACCTAATCCGGAAAAACTATTAAATAAAAAAGCATAAAACCTGTCTGAAACAAAAGGTGAAACCACCGGCTTACCATAAACTAATCCAAAAAACTGGCCTTTAAAAACCCTAATACCTCCCTGAAACTGAAACAGAAGGTGAAACCACCCGATTACAGTACTTGCGACCGATCATAAAATCAAAAAAGATCGAGGACCTCAATCCAATGGCGTACGTACCAAACAAGACCAGAAGAAGATATCTTATAAAACTAAATAAGAGGACGATAACATACTTTTCATAACAAGGAGAAAAAAAAGAAACTATTTCCTGCAAGAATTCTCCACAACTTAATCATATCGCAATGGGATCATCAGATCAGAGACGTTTCAACCATCGCTAGAGGGGAAATAGCTGTAGCTCTAACTGATCTGGACGGGGATCTACGCCCTCATCCTCCTTGTTTACATCGTCCACGTGACCTTGCGAACATTCAGTGGGCGTAACCCCATCCAGAAAACTTCTTGTTCTAAAAGAGCGTAACCGCTTTCGAACGCTTTCTTCAGCTTCTTTATTCTTTTCTGTAGCTGCAGCACCACTTAAATCTGTTTGTGCGGACCGGGAATTACATATATTGAAGTCCTCCCATTCGAATGAGGGTTTCCAGGGCGACGTACCTCTTTTATTATAAGCACTCACATCGATAGCGCCTGACGAGGCTTGTGCCTGCGGCTTACCGGGCATGGCCATCAACATCTGATCCTCCTCTACTTCAACGACGCTTCCCCCGCCACTTATACTACTAATACCGAAATTCATGCGCTTTCTTTTAAAATGCTTCTTCGTTTCTTCGATTCTCTCCAACAAAACTAGAAACTCCTCCACACCCCCTTCACTGTCCAATATTGGGGGCTGTTTGCATCTCTCCCTTTCATCTTTTTCCTCCTCTTTTGTTTCGTTTTGTGATGCTTCCTCTGATTGGTTTGGAAAGCATACTGCTGGTCCCGGCGACATCCATTTCGGAAACTCGGAATCCATGCCGATAGACGGTACTTGTAAATCCTTCCTTTTAATAATCTTCTTCCTGGTTCAATACAACACAATGCACTAATCAATCAAACTAATTAAGTGAATAGAGTCTATACATTAGTAAAACAGAGGTATAGATCTTACAGAATTTAGATCGCAGAAGACTATTGTTACAACTAATTCGGTTTGAAAGGCAAATGGAAACTCCAGACCTCCCTGATCATATGTTCGCCACACGTCTCTCTTCCATTTTTTTTTTGCCTCGCTGGTGTGCTTGTCGCAGTTTCTATTTATGGAGAAAGGGGATGCACAAATGAAAAACAGTTAACGGACCACTGCCACTGTCCAGTCTTTCTTCTTGTCGTCAACCGATCGATGTATGCATATAAATAATAGTGAGTCAAGATTTGTAAGAAAAAAAATGGAATATCGAAAGATAGAAAGTCACGGTTTAGGTGGAAAAAATTAGAATTTTGAGGGAGCTGTAAACTCGTGAACAATACAAAAAAATAAAATAAAGAAAACGCTTGTTTATATCTGTCAGTTGTACCGAACTCTGATGTCTCCCACTGACATCTTCTCATAATGTATTTCATATATATATATATCGTATGTGATTGAGAAATGACACAAGTGCGTTTCTCTAGCCAAACTGTATTATAGAGACAAAGTATGTTGAGCAATCATGCCGCTTATTCCGTACACTGCAATTAAAAAAACCTTTTTTTAAGACCAAAAATCCTGTGCTATTCGAAAATTGTTCAAATATATAAAGAAAAAAGAGTTGAACGATTTAATTTAAAGAAAATTTATTATTTAATTAATAATTAGATGAATAATTAATAAATAATTTATTTTAATTGGATTTTTTTGAATAATTAGAACAAATGATTGTTATGCTCTTCACCTAAATTTAATTCTTCCAAATGATACATCAATAAATTCTTGAATAATTTTAGACCCTAAATTTTTTTACACTTATTTATATTTTGAAATGTGGAATATTTCTTTTATTTAATAATAATAATAATAATATAATTATTATATTATTATTTTAAAACAAAATAATTTAATTTACAATCCATGAATTGTAAGAATGGATATCCTGATTTATTATACCCAAAAAGAGATTAAGGTTTTTGCTTCCATGTGATCTCAACCTATCCTCTTGGTATCTCCTCTCTACAACACCCCAACCCTGCTTCTCCATAGTTGGTAGTCTAGTTTCCATTTGCTACCACTCATTGGGTGATATAGCATATGGTTTAGGGGGTCAACCCCTACCTCACTACCCCTTAACATCTTGGATTTCAATGCTCTAGTGGAAAACAACCATTTCACCTCTAGATCTCATCAGAGTAAATTTGTTTAGAGGCTTAATGGCATCCCAAAGATTTCAATAAATATAAACTTGTTAGGGTAAATGGCCATGCAATAGGAAAATTGGGTGTTGGTTGGACAATTCTATGGGCTTTGGCTTCACCCCTATTTAGTAAATTCCTAGGTGGAAAAAAATTGGTGCTTGCTGATCAAAGGGAACAATTCTTCTTTTTGTGGTAAAGGGTTTTTTTCCCTTCTATTTGAAGGAAAAGGGGATCAAGATATAATTTTTCACAGTGGCCCGTACTTTATGGGTGCTCAAGGACTTTACATAATTAGATGGAACCACAATTTCAATCTCAAAAAATGACTTCCACTCGGTTGTTAGGGTGTAGGTGAAGCCACCTTTTTTCCTTCCATTATTGGAATGAGGATACCTTCCACAGTAAGGGAATGTGTAAAAAGATGTAGAAAAACCTGTGAGGAGTTTTTTTCTAAAACCCATCATTTCGGACTTCAAAGTGAGTCTATGAAGGGATTGCAATTCACAATGAGGAGTCATAATGTAAATGTAGAGATATTAATATTTAATGATTTATATTTTTGGATGGTTTTATTAGACTCGGCTCATGATATCCAAATTAAAAATTAGTAATAGTGACGACTCATTATATCCAAAATTGTTAATTATTAATTTTCAATTTTCTTAATAGAGGTTTCGAGGTATTACTAAGTTTAAGACAATCATCTTGATTCATAGTGTTTGTACTTTTTCCAATCTCTATAGCTTCTTTAACTCTTCTTTTTAGATAATGTTCTTCTTTTTGGATTAGTTTAAAATTTTCCCTGCTGATGTAATGATTGGAGGAGCTTGCATGCTCTTCGAAGACAGATTTTGAAATTATATTCCTTAATATGTTTGTTGCATGCTCTTTGAGTCTAATGCTAATAGATATTCCTGTTTCTCCTATGCATTCTTTCCATACGAACAAGGAATAATGTATACACATTTATGTTGATTACGGCACACTTGGTGATTAATAGTGTTAGTAATTTTTATGATAGTGTTTGGGGGGTGGGGGGTGAAAGCAACCATGATGTTATGTTTTCAAAGAGAAATGTGCTTGGAAAATATATCAATAGTGCAAGGCCACAAGAGGGAATATAGCAATGCACAAGGATCTGCATAGAGTTTGATTTCAGAAAAGGCATTCTAGTAGTGATGTAACTATCCCTAGATGATTGGACATTTCTACAAAAGGTGGATTACGATCAAATTCCTTTTAACTGTGAGTTGTGTCATGAAGATGGACATTTTTTGAGATACTTGCGTCATGTTAAGACCTAAAAAATGAAGATGTTGATTGTGTATAATAGTGGAAACCAAAATGTTGTCACATGCCTAATAGATACCCAACAACTACAATAGCTCCTATTGGTCAAGTTGCTATGGAAAAGGCCATAATATCTCCAAATGCTCCATCAAAATATAAGGGATCTTCTTCCATTAAAGTCCAAGGGGCATTGAATAAAACAACTTTGCTGCATTAGAATATATTGAATAAGGAGGAAAAAATCAAATCAAGGCCACTCACAGAATTCAATTCCACATTGAAGATGATTCATCTTCCAAGCAAGAGAATGCCTCCATTAGAAGACATCCCAAGGGAGGTTGAAGGTGAATTTGAAGATGACGATGTTTCCATATCTCCTAAAATTCCTTGGAATTATCAAGGCCCCTCCTTTGAAAAATTTTCACATGAAAGTTATGAAGGGGAAATGGTGAAAGAGGTTGGTGTAAGCAAAATTTCGAAGAGATATGGATGAAAAATAGACAAGGAATTTTGCAATTCAAAAGTTGGAAAAGAAAGGAATTAGGAACATACCCAACTCTCGAAGCCTATATTCATGGACAACCAATTGTCTTCAAGAATAACCAAGGATAACTAGAAAGGAAAGTGGTCTGACCCCGTATAAAGGAGAAACCCAAAAAATTCCTGTAAATTATGATTATTATATCCTATGTTCTTACAGGTTTAAGCAGTGAAAATATCTTTCATAAGTCAAAAGTATGTTAAAAAAATAAAAGCCCCTAATTCTTCTCCTCAAGGAGATAAATTTGGGGGTAAATAAAGTCATCCAAAAGAGTAAACTAACATGCTGGGGAAGCCAAGTCTTTGTGATAGGATAGTGAGGGTTCTCAAGAATATTGCACACATTATGGTTAGGAGTGTGTCATTTGAATTTGAAACAAAAGAAACAACATTGGCTAGCCACCCATATTCTTCATATTCCCTGTAATGAGGTATGTTTGATTTTCAATATACATGTTCCATTAGCTTATCAAGAGAAACTGTTATCTTGGAATTCTTTAATAACATCGGAGGACTCCTAGTTCAGAAGCAACTGCACCATTGTAGGGATATTAATGCCATTATTCACCTTTAGGAGAAAAAAGGAGGGTGTCCTATCTCAGACTTGTTTCATTTGAACATCTTCTAACCTCTCATGACTTAATAAATGTTCATTTGATCCATCAAAACTACATTTGGTGTAATAAATGAATCAATCCTATTTATATTATTGTGAGGTTAGGTATACTTCTTATGAGCAGTGACTATCTTGAACAAAGGTTATCTTTCTAATGGGACATATTGGCTTGGGATGGGTCTGACCATAGTAAAATCTTGTTCTCCCTCATCCCTCCCAAATATTATTCCCCCAAATTTTTTATTTTAACATTTGATGATTGAGTTTCCATGGTTTTTATAAAGTGGCTTCCTAATGTTGGGGTGGCTGAGTCTCGAGCTCCCATATCTTCATATGGAAGAAACAATAAGGAGAAAAAATGTTGCTTAAAAAGAATGGGTTAAGGATTACAATAAGAGTAGAAACACGGATAACTCTCCATCAAATTTAACATTACGAATTTAACAAATGAATTGTAAACACCTCCACCGACATTTACCCAAATTCACAAGCTCACCATGGTAAATGAGACGAGTGTCACTATGATAGGACCTGACCTCCAAGTTCCAATTACGGAACTGGGGCTGATACACCCACAACCTGAAAACATCTCTCAAGAACACTAGATCACGCATAAGTCAAACCACAACCTTTGATGACCCAATCCTATGTTCTAACTTACTTCTCATAAGATTAAATCCCAATCGCATGAACAACACAGTGTGCATGTGGTTATGAACCTGCAACCACACTCATAAACATACTTACATGTGGTTATGACCAGGGGAAATTTTAAGAACGCCCCCGAATTTACATGTATAATAAATGGGCGAATCTCCATGGTATATAGGAAAAATGGAAGGCGATTTTATCAATAATATGATATGTATATATAACTTTTGGTGAATCTCTCACCAGGCATGGCGAATATTTTACTCAATTATAAAATTGTTTTTATTGAATACACAAATGAAACCATTTCATTTCTTTAAAATATCTTTTGAAATCAAAATTACCGAAATTACATATCGATAATCTAGTGGGTGTAAGATAAAATTCACCCGTGCCATGAGAAAACACCTAATACTATATATAAAACCAAGAAAAATTCAAATTCATCACTTCTGGGGACCTCATAACCACCCTGCCAATACACAAGTATGTGCCTGTTTGCAATTAGAAAAATTACCCAAATTACAATTTGTTTACTCCAGTTTGCAATTAGAAAAATTACCCAAATTACAATCTGTTTACTCCACTTCTAGGGACCTCGTAACCACCCTGCCAATAC